>SEYY01004629.1:0-5000 GCA_009176605.1 Armadillidium nasatum
TAAAAATAGATCAAAGGCGCTTTCTGTATATACCACATATTAAGAAAGATTAATCACTTAAATAATTATCTGCACCTAACCTAGCTTGGCTTAACCTAACCTAACCTAAATTTAGAAAAAAATAAATAAAATAAATAAATAAATTAACTAAATATGGAAATGTGCAAAACAAAGTGAAAATGAAGTTTTAACGTAAATCAACAGAAAAACACCATCAAACCTTTAATTAATTTAAGATTAATCATAAAAATCGTGTAAAGATACTTTCATATAATTGTATTGTTTAATTCCTTAGTTTGGTTTGACATTACTTCAATCTCTCTTCTCTCTCTCTCTCTCTCTCTCTCTCTCTCTCTCTCTCTCTCTCTCTCTCTCTCTCTCTCTCTCTCTCTCTCTCTCTCTCTATCTCTCTTTCTCTCTCTCTCTCTCTCTCTCTCTCTCTCTCTCTCTCTCTCTCTCTCTCTCTCTCTCTCTCTCTCTCTCTCTCTCTCTCTCTCTCTCTCTCTCTCTCTCTCTCTCTCTCTCTCTCTATATATATATATATATATATATATAATATATATATATATATATATATATATATATATATTATATATATATATATATATATATATATATATATATATATATATATGTGTGTGTGTGTGTGTGTGTGTGTGTGTGTGTGTGTGTGTGTTTTGTGTGTTCTACAGAAAAAAACATATACAAAACTGAGAAAGTCCATTTTTGCAACTTTTTAGTATTTTATATGTTTACTTTGTTTTTATTTTATTTTTTTCTATCATTTTATTCAATTTTTTTTTTATTACTTTTTCCCTTATATTTTCTTCTCCTAAATATATTTTCGAATATACCTCTAGTCCTTTATATATATATTTTTTAAAGAATTATTTTTTAAAAAAATATATCCCTTTATAAAATTCCACTTCCTTTACTTAGGGTCTGAGACTTCCCCCACTTTCTTTACAATCGCCTCCCTCTCTATCCTCTTCCTTCTAGGCTTTCTCTTCTATTTTTGTCCTTTGCAATTCCTTTAATATTTTTTGATGGAAGAAGCACTTAGGTTTAGAGGCCTAGTGAGTCACTGTGACTAAGGACGTAACCAAGGAGACATTGTCATTTTGAAGCTTTAATGGATCATTCCCTTTCAAAAAGATGATAAACCTAATTTAAACTCCTCTTCCAGAGAGAGCATGCTTTTATATATATATATATATATATATATATATATATATATATATATATATATATATATATATATATATATATATATATATATATATATATATATATATATATATATATATATATATATATATATATATATATATATATATATATATATATATATTATATATATATATATTATATTATATATATATATATATATATATATATATATATATATATATATATATATATATATATATATATATATATATATATATATATATATATATATATATATATATATATATATATACTTTCACAAAGCTTTGATTTCCAAGCTTCCCTCTCGCTGTAGCCTTCTCTCAGATTTCCTTTCTGGTCGTTCTGTAGCAGCTGTTGTAGAAGGCCACCGTTCATTCTGTAAGTCTACCTCTTCCATTGAGAAGGGCTCGTGCGTCTCGTCTTTCTACACTGTCTCATCCTTTCTCTGTCCAACTCTCTGACCCCAGACGTAAGCGCTATGCTCACTCATACATGTACTCTACTGGTAAAGTCTGGAACACACTTCCTTCAACTATTTTCAAAATTTTCTATGACTAACAGACCTTCAAGCGAAGTGTCTCTGGATATGTCGACCTTAACTTTCTCTGGTCCTTTTGGTGGTAACCTCTGGGCTTTGCCCACCAGAGGCAAAAAAAAAAAAAAAAAAAAAAAAAAAAAAAAAAAAAAAAAATATATTAATATATATATATATATATATATATATATTATATATATATATATATATATATATATATATATATATATATATATATATATATATCCTTTCTTTGTCTCTGATCGCCTTGGGAATGCAACTTCCAAATTCTCTTCTTAATCTCCTTAAACTTCTTTCCTCCTCTGGGTCCTCCAGTTAATGTTTTATCTCTATATTATCTTCTACCTCTTCAAGTCTTCCACAAGGAAAACCACCGCCAACTGTGAGGAAGCGCTCAGATTGGACTTGCTGTCACAATTCTTTGACCTCTCATGGAATGATTACTGCTTCAGTGGGAAGAAGTCACTAGTATCAGATATTGAATTGTTGAGTCATTACAGTATCAATACTATCGCTATTACAGCAGACACTGCACATTCTAAGCTCTCTCCACGTCGTATGCCTCTTCCATTGTGAAGGACTATTGCGACATGCCTTTCTACAAAGTCTCTTCCATTCTCTGTCAACCCCTCTGACCTGAGTCTTAAACTCTATGCTCAGTTTTCTATGTATTATACCTGTACAGTCTGGAACACACTCCCTTTATTTGTTCTCCAACTTCCTTTGACTTGCACACTTTCAATCCTTTGTATCCGGACATGTCGGCCTTTAATCGACCTTGTTTCTGTTTATTCCCAACTCTGGTGGAAATCGGCAAAAATCTGGTCTTTGTTCAATAGAGGAGATATAAAAAAATAATATATATATATATATATATATATATATATATATATATATATATATATATATATATATATATATATATATATATATATATATATATATATATATATATATATATATATATATATATATATATTAGCTGGGTTGAAAAGATACAAAAGTTGTAGTGCAGATTTGAAACAACTTTATTTTGGTGCTCACTTCAGATACAAACTGAAATGTGTTAAAAGTAAGTTCTTCAAGATTTGTTTTCATACCCCAACTTTACCTTGAATCTTCTTATTTAAAAACAAAAATATATATATAGCCAGATATACAGTATAGCTTAAATATCCTTACATTCTTACATGCTAAACAACCTGCATAGTACAAAATCTCATAGAAAATCAGATTTTGTCTGTACTGAAGGTATTTCGATTCGAGAATGTTTGGTTTGTAGTATTGCACCATGTCGAGAAGTATGACCAATGACCCTACTAGAAACAGCGGAAACATCTTTGACATTTCTTTCAACATCGACCGAATGACACGGATACTTTGGTAGGAGAATTTGTTGATTACTAACCAAAATATCATCACTAATATCATCAAGAAGAGGTGGGGGGGTGATAGGAGTACTCCCCCAGTCTATCATTTCCATGTAGGAAGTGGCGTTGAGATTGACGTTTAGCTGCCTTTTATCAAAGCAGCGAACTTGCACATTGGTGGAGGATATTTTCTTTCTTGCTTGAAGAATTTGTTGACATGAAAATCTTCTTATTGTTTCCCGTTCATCTGCAACACCAGCTAGCAACAAGTTTTCTGGATGACAAAAATAGGAGTTGTTTAGGAGCACTGGAGAAATGATGTTCTGATCCTCAGGAGAAAGTTTTTGATATTGTGATACCATAAAGTGAAAATTCTTTGCACCATCTTGACAGAAGGGATGGGAGCGGATATAGAACCATATGGGGGCATAGAAGTTCAGTACGAATCGTACCAAACGCCTCAGATCATCAGATGCGGATTCTGTTGAAACGTACAATCGAAGCAGTCTGTTAGCTTTAGTTAGCCACCTTGCATGGCTTAAGGCACCCGGCTGTGCAGTTTTCAAATACCGCATATTATTATGATCTGCATTTTGTACCCCTTGCTGAATTAATAAACAGATTTTTAGTAAATACAGCTGGTCAGAACTTAGATCTTTCGTAACTGTTTCAGGAACATCAACTACAGAGCCTGGAATTGGTTGAAAATTAATGATGGGTTTGGTCTGAGGATCAAATGAGAGCAGTTTGGTTATAGGTCCTTCATGTGATGATGGGCCAGTTGTCTTCCCATCAACAACACTAAATAACTTCCTGAGTGGCAGTTCATTAAAATGCAACATGCATATGAGCCATTGAAGTGGTCTTTTAAAATGTAACTCCAACAGTGTGATTACTCCATTCTTGTTACCCGTATTCACAAGGAGTTCCATCGCAAATCACTGCTCTTAAAGTCTCTGTAGATCTAGTTCGTTCAATAATACCCAGAATATTCATTAAATACATCTGGAGATCCTCCTGAGTTAGGACTAACGTGATCGATGTAACATGCATCTGGAAATGAACACTAGCACGTAATGTTCTTCTCTAACTTTTCTACGCACACCTCCAGTATCGACAAGTGTTTCATCTATTTTTCCATCGAAACCAATGCAGACCATACCTCTGTGTTGCAGCAAATGCTTCTCTGACTGTTTGTCTCTCCAGTATTTTCTTTGGCGTTGTAACTTACTTGGATCAACAACGTTTTTTGGTGACACAAGTCCGAGGTCCTTGAGGGCAGCATTAACTATGAGACATGCATCTCTATTGCTCACATTTGTCCTCTCTAATGCTTTACACAACTCAGGATACTGGTTTCTATTTTGAGGGTGACATTCTTCCATTTCTTCTGATTCTAAGGAAAATGATTCTTCTAGCACATCACTCTCACTGCCTGATAATTCAACTGAACTTACACATTTTTGCGTATCTTTGTGTCTCATCTTACTTTCAAATGTCAACCGTTTCCTTTTCCTTTCCTGAAGTTTCATGTTTTTCTCTGTTCTTTCCTTGTCCACATTTCCTATTATCATGCGTCTTGAAGTGTTTTGATCAAGCCAAAATTGCCATTCCAATACAGGGATTTTCTTTTCATTGGGACATTGACATTGATTACGTTCAACTATACCATTATGAACACACTTGCACGCGCTAATGTCGAAGAGACAAGAAAATGATTTTATTTTATCTTGATATTTTTGAGAAGATTGTTTATTTCTTGAATATTTCATCAAATCATTGACATTCACTATTAGTCTCTTCACTTTCACTATAACACTTTCAAATTCTATTGTTGGAATGCCTGCTTTATTGTATATGCC
>SEYY01004630.1:0-5000 GCA_009176605.1 Armadillidium nasatum
ACCCCATTAGATGTCCAAAATATAATAGCTGGCCTAAATAATAAAAAAAAATTTGATATCTTGAGCGTCCCAAACTGCAAATACAAGCTCGTGGCTGACATCATTTCCACCCCACTTGCTCAATTTATTCAATGTTTCAATCCTTTTAGGCGTTTTCCCCTCTACTCTCAAAATTTCCCGCGTGACTCCCATATTTAATTAAGAAAGACGGTTCCTCCCTCCCTAAAAACTATAGACAATATCCAGTACACACACGATTAGCAAAATATTTGAAAAAAATAATATTTGAGCAGTTGACAGAATATTTCACCTCAATATTCACCTTTGCCGTTTACCGTGGCTCAAACGGTAAAGTGATTGACTCACGTGCTTGAGGGCGCCGGTACTCCTAGAAAAGTTCCTCTCCTCGAAATAGGGCAATGCCCGTGAGATGTGAACTTTTTTATAAAAAAAAAAAAAAAAAACTCGATTTCTAAGTTCGTTCAACTTCTGAAGCGCTTATCTGTCTGACCGAAAAACTTTACAAAAATTTAGAAAATAAAGACTCCTTCCCCTTTCTGTTACTATACTTCACCAAAGCTTTTGACACAACAGACCATGATATTTTATTAACCAAGCTAAATAGACTATGTTTCGATAGACTAAACTTGCAGTGGTTTAAAAACTTACCTCAAAGGTAGACAACAATACATAAAGTTTTTTGATATACCTCTAACACACAGCAAATAAAATGGATGTTCCACAGGGATCCATACTTGACACTACTTCTGTTTTCAATATATAAAAACGAATTATAATAAACTCACACAACTATTTCTCTGTCTCTATGATATATCTATATTGATCAATGACAAGAACCCCGAAACACTATCCAAAAAAGTTAAAAGCTATTTAACAAACGTCACGATATGGGTCGACTCAAATAAACTATCATTAAACATACAAAAACCTCTTACATTAGCAAAATTCATTCCACTGTAAAAAATTATATTTTACCTCCGTTGCACCAACATACTTTACTGTCTCTCTGTATATGGAAAAACACCCAAAACAAACACACATCAAATCATAACAATGAAAAAACAAATTATAAGGCAGAGAGATCTTTATAGTTAAACCAACTTTAATCAAAAACTTTACATATTGCAATTAGATCATCTTCTAAATCTCTCCCACCTAAAGGAAATATAAAAAGTAATAAACAATAACACATGAGAATTCTTAAAAACAAACCATCAAAACAATCAAAGAGAGAGGAATAATCTTGAGAAATAAAATATCCTAAAAAACTTTTCTACAGACTCACTAAAGCACGACAAGCAATGAGTCACACCTCCACCATATTATATAATAATCTCCCAGAACGATAATAAAAAAATGAAAGATCAACAAATTCATATGCGAGCAAAATTTAAAAAATGTACATAAATTCGTATTGATCCATTATTATTATTATTATTATTATTATTATTATTATTATTATTATTATTATTATTATTATTATTATTATTATTATTATTATTATTATTATTACTAATATTTTTATATTAATATAAAGATCATTAAATTTCATTTGCGAGCAAAATTTAAAAAATGTTCATAATTAATTATTATTATTATATTATTATATTATTATTATTATTATTATTATTATTATTATTATTATTATTATTATTATTATTATTATTATTATTATTATTATTATTATTATTATTATTATTATTATTATTATTATTATTATTATTATTATTATTATTATTATTATTATTATTATTATTATTATTATTATTATTATTATTATTATTATTTTATTATTATTATTATTATTATTTATTATTATTATTATTATTATTTATTATATTATTATTATATTATTATTATTATTATTATTATTATTATTATTATTATTATTATTATTATTATTATTATTATTATTATTATTATTATTATTATTATTTACTTATTATTATTTATTATTATTATATTATTATTATTATTATTATTATTATTATTTATTATTATTATTATTATTATTATTATTATTATTATTATTATTATTATTATTATTATTATTATTATTATTATTATTATTATTATTATTATTATTATTATTATTATTATTATTATTATTTTTGAAGTAAATATCATCACTGCTATTATCATTACTAGTATTATCGTATTTAACATCATAAGTGTCGTCTCTCTTTATTTTACTTTCATGATCAATATTTCTAGGGTTTTATTACTCAAGAAATAACCTATCATAACTTGTATTTATTAAATAAATTAAAATTATATATATTTTTATGTATTAAACATTGGGGTTCAAAGGAAACCGCAAAGCTTTTTTCCTAGCATTCCTTTTTCAGAGAACTGGACAGTCTCAATATTATTATTATTAAGATTCTTATTGAATTTAGTAGTATTGGACCTACTTTTAAGCTTTAAACCTGTAAATGTACCATTTCCTGAAAAAGGAATTGTAAATTGTGAATCTTTAATTTTTCTTTATCACACGGTTTCTTGCACCATTGAAATTTTCTAGCTTTATTTCTTGACTCCCTCGAGCCACCATTAATTTACTGAAAATAAACTTCCAAAATTCTTAAGCTAGAATACGAATTCAAATCTTCTGAGATCTAGACTCGAAACCTCGACCACAGACTTTGAAATCCAGCATGCTACAATCACACCATAGAGGATTGCGGCCTTGAAAACACGTTTTGTTCACTTTATCTCCAACTTTTTTCAAATATTCTTCTTCAATTTTCTTTTTCTAACTTACAATAATTTATTTCTTTGTTAATAAATTTATTTTGAAAAACAAAAAAAAAAAAAAAAAGTTTTTTTTTTTTTTAAAGTATTTAATTTTTTTTTTTTTTTTTAACAGTTAATAAATGCTTACAAAAATATTTTAAAATAAAACTGTTTAGTAAAAAATTTTCATACAATTTTTCCAATTTTTTTTTAAGCACAAATAACAAAAAATTTTAAGTTACAAGATAAATTTTTTAAAAAAAGAATGAAAATAAATTTCAAAACTCATAACTTGAAAGAAATTAATTAAAATGTGATATGAAATAATTTTGAAAATAATTTTTAATTAATTATATTTTAAAAATAATACCGAGTTAATATCTAAGAAAGATGCATGTGGCAATATGGTGCTATAAGAAAATACGAACTAATGATGTTGATTATGTTATAAAATTTCAAGTTAATTCAAGTTAATTTCAATGATATAATTCAATGTTTTCGCATGAATAAATAATATTAAAGAGATTATTATCTACTACGAAAATGTTGATTTTCATTTAATACATTAATAAGGGGAGGGTCCAATGTTGAAAAAAAACAAATTTTTCATCCGATTTTCCTGAAAATTACAATATAGATTATTTTCTTCCGACGACAAAACTCGATTCCTAACGTTTTACGAGTGATTTAGAACTTATTTCGGAAATTTAAGATTATGTTATTTTTATTAAAATTTTAAGTTATATAGGAGAAAAAGCTATATACACTGAAAATTTCAGCTCAATCGGTCAAAAAAAAATTTTTTTTTTTAAAGATTGGACACCCCCCTTTACTAATTAAAACAAATATGTCGTCAGTCAATGACTCCGTATTTAATAAAAAGTACTTCAAAGTACTGGGTGCAAGTGATATTTTTATTAAAATTATTTATTTTGACCTGAAATCTACGGTGAGGTCACATGAAAAAAAATTTTGACCTGAAATTTGGAGTGTGTGTTCCTAAATCTATTGGCTACGAAAACGTCAGAGACTTTTGCTACCAGAATTATACAAAAAATTTGATTAGCCCAACACTCATGAACAATCGAAAGTACAAAAAAAAAAAAATTTTAAAAAAAATTTATCTTTTTGAAAAAAAAATATTTAAAAAAAAATACAATAGCTAAAAATCTTATTTTTGGTAAGTGTATAAAGAAGTAATTTACATGCATTCCACACCCTACGCCTCATCATTATACAAACTGAATCTCTGTTATCTAGCATAACTTTATCACTTAGACATGATCAAAGACAAGCATACATCTCTCTAACTCACACATTTCTTACCCAAACTCTTACTCGAATAACATTTATTTCTATGTTTATTCTAAATTCAACATTTAAGCATGACCGAAGGCAAGCAGAAATATCTTCATCATATAATTTTCAGAACTTTTACTTACATTTTCGTCTCACGTTCTTAAACATGTTCTTCAATGCACCTTACACCCTTTAACTTTTACAATTTAATATGATAAAAAGTAACGCCGTAATCCCTCTAACACATAATTTGTATGACCTTGTATACATTTATAATTTGATCTTTAAAACAAATTTTATTATATCATACATTGTCTAACTTTAAACGTATGAACAAACTCAAATCTTAATGTTTCTAACACATTTTATAAGGAAATAACTGCTTATACACAACTTATCATTAGCACTGAGCATTGATGTGATCATCAAGGTATATACTTCTTATTTTTCTTCATCATTCATAACTCTAACACTAATAATAAATTAATTTTTCCATCTGAAGTCAGATTTGATTATATATTTTATTACTCATACATATTCTAACTATTTTCTAACGTTCATATATGATACTCTAGATGTGTAGACTGATTTTTAATAGAGATGGTTGTTATTTTGCTATGCACAGAGATTAAGGGTGTTTAAGAAAAATATATACCTAAGATAAATTATCGTAATAACATATCTTCCAACATTTCTTTCATTAACATACTAATTATATTTCTTCAAATACCTGTTTCTAAGCAGTAGCATAAGCAAAGAACACATATTTAAATGTAGAAAAACATAGATGAAATCATAATTTGCTGAACTATTACATAAAAAGAGAGTTCATTGTTAGCTAAAAGTAATTTTCTTTCTCTAACAACATTTAATCGTTACCTAAATTCATGGACTCACACAGTTTAGAGCAAGCTTTTAAGGTACTTATTTTCATTTGCTAGTCA
>SEYY01004630.1:12500-15000 GCA_009176605.1 Armadillidium nasatum
TGGTATTAACCTTTCTAATTAGATTAAGGTTCCTCAGGAAAGAAGCTAACTCAAATTTACATATATATATATATATATATATATATATATATATATATATATATATATATATATATATATATATATATATATATAATATATATATATCAATAGTGAGGGTGAAGAAGAAACTATCGGATTGGTTTAGCATAAAAGTGGGATTGAAACAGGGGTGTGTAATATCTCCATGTTATTTAATCTATTGATGGATGGTGTAGTTAGAAAAATGGAGAGAGAAGGGAAGGGTATTAAGTTGAGAAATATGGAAGGTGAATGGGAAGTGAATGTTTTACTTTTTGCAGATGATGCGGCATGTGTTGGTGGCAGAATCTAGAGAAAAGATGAGAATACTTGTGAGAGAGTTTGAAGGGAAATGTGCAAACACGAGATTGAAAATCAATCCAGCGAAGAATAAAGTTATTGGATTGAACATGGGGATGAGGAGATGTGTAGAGAGGAATGGGAGGGTGTAGAAGTGTGATGATGAAACTTGAGGAGGTAGATAAATTCAAATATCTAGCAATGTTAAGTGGAAGGTAAGGATAGAACAGAAAAAGAGATAAAGAATAGAGTGGTAGAGGGAATCAAAGTGTTGAAGGGCCTAAGAGAAGTATGGAAGTAAGGAAAAATTTTGAAAGAAATAAAGATAAGAATGTTTGAATGTATGTGTTTAACTTCGGTATTGTATGGGTGTGAAACATGGATGATAAGTGCTCTGGCGAGAAAAAGTATCAATGTCTTTGAGGTGAAAGGTTTGAGAGCGATATATAAATTGAGAAGATTGATAGGATAAGAAATGAAAGAATAAGGGAGATGTATATATGAAAGAAGGGTGTAATTGATAGAAAGGAGGAGGGTGTGCTAAAATGGTTTGGACATATGTGTAGAATGAATGAGGACAGAATGGTGGGCAAGGTACTGAGATCCAATGTGGATATGGGTAGTGGGAAGGCAAGGTCGAAATGAAGATGGATGGATGGAGTGAGAGAAATTTTGATGGAAGTAATTTGAGTTTAG
The DNA here is from genome assembly GCA_009176605.1 of Armadillidium nasatum. NCBI lineage: Eukaryota > Metazoa > Arthropoda > Malacostraca > Isopoda > Armadillidiidae > Armadillidium > Armadillidium nasatum. Next base: position 13,557 of record SEYY01004630.1, read on the forward strand.
AAGAGGGTAGAAGATTTGTGGAGACAGAGAGAGAAGGAGGGCGGTGGTGAAAGGGGTTGAAAGGTAAGAATAGGTTTGTTTGCAAGGGAATTGTGGCGGGCACCACCCCACGAAAGTGGGATAGGTGATAATATAATATATATATATATATATATATATATATATATATATATATATATATATATATATATATAGTATATATATATATATATATATTAGTCATTATCCTCATCAAAATCCTAACATATTCATTCGCATCATTCGCATCTTATTAAAATTATTCATCCTCCGCAAAATTATGAAATTCCAAATCCGATCCATCACTAATATATTATATATATATATATATATATATATATATATATATATATATATATATATATATATATATATATATATATATATATATATATATATATATATATATATATATATATATATATATAATATAACTGAGAATTGGGGCATTTTAATTAAAAATTCAATAATTTTTTTTTGTTTTTCAATTTTTATTTCGGTAATTTCTATTTCATTTTCCTTTTATTACGTCAGAAAGTGTTTAACAAGAATAAATTGTGAGTGAGTAATATAAATTCGTAATATGGTGTTAGTTTACTATTAAATAAAACCATTTTCATGTCAATGGCTCAATAAAGTAAATAAAAAATTTTTTAATAGTTGAAAATTGTTTATATCATTTCTTGCTTTGTTTATTTATTTCTACAATGGAGAGGGTTTCTAAGTGTCTCGCCTCCTTTAGAAAAATTGATAAAATGTGGATATTGAAAACAACTTTTTAAAGGGTTTGCAGACAGTTATATTAACAGCGATAATTTTTATATTTAGAATTCTGTTTACCATTGTGGAACTTGTCTATTGTTTTCCACTAAAAATTGTCAACTGAATTCAATTCTTTACAAACATTACATTTAAAAACGTTCTTTAGGGTGCAGTAAAATTTGGCATTTCAAAGCAAGCAATGAACTGCTTTTGAGAGATATTATTGATTAACGCATCTGAAAAATAGCGTTTATTTATAGTAACAATTTAAAAAATATACTCTACAAATAATTCATTCTTCATCAACATGTTATTTAAATATGTAAATAATTTATTACATATATATATATATATATATATATATATATATATATATATATATATATATATATATATATATATATATATATATATATATATAGTATTAAAGTTTGCTATATGGGATTTGAACCCTGATCATTTAGCTCACGGGGAGGTCCTTTGAGTTAGCCTGAATGACAGTTGCCTATGAGCTTTCTTTCTGCGATTTCTTTTTGGACTGTCATGGCTTAGAGATAACAATGCCTTACCAGCTAAATGGTCAAGGTTCGATCACCGTATAGCACACTTTTATACTCACATTTATACATAATAGTCTGTGACTTATTAAGCTAACGTGAAATTT
>SEYY01004630.1:20000-27500 GCA_009176605.1 Armadillidium nasatum
AACTCATTTAAACACACACACCTAACGCATAGCCCTTAGGTGGGCGCAGACGGAAGCCTTAAAGAGTGGAATATTAAATAGAGGAGGAAAAATAGATGATGATGGTAGAGAGTTCCACAGAATAGAGGTGGCTGGAAAGAAGGAGGTACCAAAACGGGCTAGACTGGGGTTTCCTACGGCCACACAAAATTTTTGCGAAAGTAGGGCACCCCTTGTGAAACGAGGACGACGCAACGATTGCGAGAGGCCAGTTCCTCGAGCACCTGCCATTGTAGTACCTATAGAAAAGAGATGCGCGCCAACGTCACGTCTCAGAGATAGAGGGTCAAAAGAGTTTAAAATTAGGGGACAGTTTACTAAACTTTTAGCTTTTGACTCAACCCTATCCAGAAGATAGGATTAGCCAGAGCTCCCCCAAATGTGAGAACAATACTCCATACATGGGCGATTAAGACCCTTATATATATGGAGCAACTGCACAGAAGAAAAAAATTCTCGCAATTGGAACAGAACTCACAGCTTCTTAGAGGCCGCTTTAGCAACCATTGTGATATGTGGTTTCCAAGACAGTTTGTTGCTTATGTTTAGACCAAGATTGTTAATGTTATTTACAGGTGAGAAGGGGGAGCCATCGAAGAGGATAGGACATTAAATCCTTCAAAATTGGTGGAAAAATTAAAAATCAAAAGTTCGACCTGTTTGAACACAAAGCTTTTGAAAGTGTAAAAGAAAAATAAGAAAAAGAAAACGAGCAAAGAAAGTGCTTCAGTCTTTACCATTGGAGTATATGTGAGAGTTGTCAGAGACTTGAGCATCGAAACAATGAGACTTTAGAGAAAGACTTGTGGCACGAGACTTTCAAAATATAGGAAGTACACTTTTAGATTGTACAAAAGAACAATTTCCTTTGTAATTCTGATAGTAGAAATAGACTGATTCACCTGTTCGAATGGCCGGAAAAGAATTGCAGAGAGTTAGCAAGAACTCGAAATTATCAGATGATACTTTAGTCGAATCACCCTTTCCATCAGTGATGCATGCGTTGAATCATCATAGACGGGTAGTATATAATCCATAAAGGAAATGAAGAAATTCTCATAAAATTTGCAATCAATTGAAACGATGTGTAGAATTTTTTGAAAACTGCTCAAAAAACTAAATATCTTAGATTTTTGTTTAGTAGGAGAAACAATGTGATCCTTACAAGAAAAATCAAAAAGAAAAAGAAACACCAAAGATATTTAACATACACGAAGGAACAGAGTTGAGTGTTTTTGAAGGAACTACAGTTCTATGGAAAATTATCTTATTTCTACTTTGCTCACCAGCATTGATGTTTTCTTTACCAGATAGGTATTCACTTTCAAAATCATATTCCTCAAGATTCGTCAGTGCTCTTGCCAAATGAGAGTCCACAGTCTTCATGGAAAAGATATATTTCAGGGTCTGATTATCTGTCTAAGAATAAACTGGATGTCTTGGAGAAAGTCTTAAATGCCTTTAGGTCCGATATGATAGCGGCTAATTCTTTTTCAATTGTCGTTATAATTTTTCTGGGCATTAGTAAATGACATACCAGCTAATACAATGGTATTTGGAATATATTTACCCTATTCATCAAGTTGATATTGAGAAAGTTCGGCTCCGGCTCCTTCTGCCGATGCATGAGTAGAGAAAATCAGTTTTTGGTCTGTATAATAATCTTGGAAAATCTAATATACTGACATTTAGTGTTAAATGAAATAATTTCTGAAAAAGTTCTTTCAGGTTTGGCTGATCCAGTTTATTAATGATTTTTTAAGCAAGTACATTAATCTTTTAGAAAGTTTTGTAGTTGTATGTATGCGCATACGCACACGTGTTTGATTTTATCACCGAGGATGCCTTGCAATATTACAATGTTGCAATGAGGGTCCAGCAATGATACCTTACCCTTAGTGCCAGATGTCACTGACACTGTCAATACCCTAGTACCAAGTGGGCCTGGCTTAATCAAGGGTTCCACGTGCTAGAAGGTGGTATAAATTGCTAGAAAATGTTAAAAGATGCCAGAAAAAGCTAGAAAAAGCTCTCAGGAAAGAGCATAAGGTAGGACCTGGCACTAGCACCAGAGTGTCATAAGAGCCAAATGGTGGGTGGCACGTAAATGATGGTAGGCGCCGTGGGAAAAGGGCAAGTCTTAAAGGATTAAGTGCAAAATAGAAGCAACTTAACTATTGGATTATCCAGATTAAACGGACATAACATACCTCACGAAAGAGCGCAGTGCCGATTTCCAATCAAATTTCCCTCAAATTTCTTTCAGTTTCCCTCAAAAAAATTCTCAGCAAATCGTGAGGTTGGCACTGACACAGTGTCATCTCCTCCAGAATCGTTGCCTTACTATATATATATATATATATATATATATATATATATATATATATATATATATATATATATATATATATATATATATATATATATATATATATATATATTATATATATATATATATATATATATATATATATATATATATATATATATATATATATATATATATATATATATAATCACTTCACAATGGAGATAATTTTTGTAATAGTTATTTCCAGTCTGCAGAACGTTTATTGAAGCCTGGTCTCGATAACTCACTGCATTATGACCAAAGAAAGGCACAATAAAGATGATATTTGCCTTTAGGTCAAAGGTCAAACAAGAAGTTCTTTTTCTTTTTTTCTTTTATATCTGTTTCAAGATTATTATCAATGACGGATGCTTAATTAAAATCCATGTGCTTTGCTTTTCCTTTATTATGATTCCAATAATAGAATGACTTTTTTATAGTATATATATATATATATATATATATATATATATATATATATATATATATATATATATATATATATATATATATATATATATATATATATATATATATATATATATATATATATATATATATATATATATATATATATATATATATATATATATATATATATATATATATATATATATATATATATATATATATATATATATATATATATATATATATATATATATATATATATATATATATATATATATATATATATAATATATATATATATATAATATATATATATATATATATATATATATATATATATATATATATATATATATATATATATATATATATATATATATATATATATTATATATATATATATATATATATATATATATATATATATATATATATATATATATATATATATATATATATATATATATATATATATATATATATATATATATATATATATATATATATATATATATATATATATATATATATATATATATATATATATATATATATATATATATATATATATATATATATATATATATATATATATATAATATATATATATATATATATTAATATATTATATAAAAATAAATACTATTTATTCATTTTCAACATAGAAGGACATTGTCAGATTATAATATATCCACAGAGATTTCGGACTCAATATTTGGGATTGAACAGGTTATAATAATCAAATTATAGTTGATGACTAATATCATTATTATAATTAATATCTTTTAGGCCTCTTTCATGTTTCTATTCCTCCACTAAATAATATCTCCAATATTATCTTCCTTTATACTATAAATAATCGGCAAGCGAAATAGGAAGTAAATACACCTAAACGAATTAAATAATGCTTGAGAGAGTGTCATGAGCTCTCATAGCGTGTGGTTCACTCGCTCTGAACTCGTGATGGCCTGAAGGACAGTATTTTGTCTGCCTGGAAGGACGGCATATGTCCTCGTTCTTGAGGTCCACTTTCTAAAAACAAAAAATAAAACAATAATGCCTACTTGATGCGTAAAGAACCCTTTGCAAAATAATTTCACCAAAAAATATTAAATTTTTAATATAAAAAGAAATACGTATTATTGAGCATGGAGTCTGCCATTTTTAATTTTGATAGACTAAATTTTAGTATTGAATGAATAATCTATCGATATTAAAATTTATATTTTAAAAATATTACAATGTTGCGAAAAAAGAAACTCTCCGTCACTCATTGGGTTAAGAGTGTTCGGAGGTCAGATACCTTTATAGGGAAATGACCTTTGCTATGCATTTAAATGTAATTCTCGAACACAATACTGTAATCGATTTATCAGTCTGATGATTTCTATATGTCCACTTTTCATTTAGATATGGAAATAGTCTGTTAGTGTTATAGTGAGGGATTCAACCTTTGACTTGGTTGCCCTTTGCTTGGATTGCAATCGAGGGAGTCCTTTGAGATTGACGTCATGACTTAGATTATGAGCAGTTCCAATGCGAATTTCTTTCGAAACTCCAAGACCTAGTGGTTAGCGCGCAAGATTTACCATCTTAAAGGTTGCTGGTTCGAGATCAAAAGCTAGCATTAATCTTCATTAAAGCAGACTTTATTATATATATATATATATATATATATATATATATATATATATATATATATATATATATATATATATATATATATATATATATATATATATATATATATATGATCTGGCTATCGTCGAGAATGGAGGTGCTTAAACCAAATGGGAAAAGAAAAGATAGAAAAATCAGATGGAAGAGAAGAGAAGAGAACTGAACAGAAGAGAACAGAAGAGAAGAGAATAGAAGAGAAGAGAAGAGAAGAGAAGAGAAGGAAGAGAAGAGAAAAGATCTACAGGACAGAAGAGAAGAGAAGAGAAGCTTTCACAATCTATTCTGAAAATTGGATATATTGTTTGCAGAACGTTATAGAACTGTATTGAAAAGAAAATTCTAAACTTAAAAATAAAAACAGATTTATTTTAAAATATAATTTTTTAAAAATATTTTCAAAAAACAAAATTAAGTGAATCGCAATTAAATTATTTTCAAAATTTTCTGGAGGAGCAACAAAACTTTCAAATACATATTTTCGGCTTAAGTGGAAAATTCAACATTAGTGAATATAAAATTTAAAAACACGAGTTTGAATTGGGCGACAAGCGTGGATCATGAAGAAAAGCTCTTCGTATGGTTCTAGGGTCTGGGATTCCTTTTAACTTTTTTAACCAGTTTTTTTTTTTAATTTTTTTATGTATTTCCATGTAAGACTGCAGGAATTTTCCTGCAGTCGACACCACCCTGCATCATGCATGATATGGTATAGTACTTAAAAAAAATGTACATATATATATATATATATATATATATATATATATATATATATATATATATATATATATATATATATATATATATATATATATATATATATATATATATATATATATATATATATATATATATATATATATATATATATATATATATATATATATATATATATATATATATATATATATATATATATATATATATATATATATATATATATATATATATATATATCGAGTTATTTATCTGTTATTTAATTAAAAAGGAGAAGATTATGAAACCAGATTGTCTTTAAAATTAATCAGGATTTCGAGAAGTAATTCAGGGTTTAGACTTCAGAGAATTGGTCATTCAACCAAAAAAATTAATGAATTTTCAGTGCAAAATTATTTCTCCAAAGTCATCATTTAATTTCATTTTGATAAAAATTCATTCATTGAAAATTAACATTGAAGAATATGAATTTCGAATTTGTATTGTTTGTCATTGCAATTAAAAATGTTTTTTTATTCTATTTTTTAAATAGGCCTCTCAATGTAATTTAAAATAATGAAATTTTTTTTGCATCACATATTAAGGTTGTGTAATATTTAAGAGTAAGTCTTTTCAGTAGTAAACGAAAGAGTGAAAAGAAAATGTAAATACTTAATAAGGGGAGGGTTCGGTTTAAAAAAATTTTTTTTATTATTTGAGCGGTTTGGGTGAAATTTTCTGTGTATATAGCTTTTTTCCCGGTGAAAAAAAGCTTCATTTTTAGTGTTTTTATGAGTCTATAACGGTTTCATAGTTATTAGTGGTCATAACTCAACAAAAAAAAGAAACAGCGGGAAAAAAATATTTTTCCACATGAGATGAAAATTGGCCTAAGCCATCTTAGCCCCAATCTCTTTAATCCGCTGGAAGCGATTTTTGATATCATGTTCAAAAAAAGAGGTATAATCAGTCAAATTTTTTTTTGAAAAATTTGTTACCCTTTCGGATAAAAAAATTATTTAAAATAAATTCTCTCCAGGAATTTTGATTAAATTTGGACATTGTTTAGAGGAGAGATAGGTCTACAACATTTATTTAGAGCATTATTAAATGCTAATTGTTTGAAGGAAGGTATAGCCTCTCAAACTTTTAAAATGTTTGAAAATTTTCTAAAAATGGACCTTTTTTGAGAGATCATATCTCGGAACAAACAAATTAGATCGAACAAAGTATATAGAAGAATTTGTAGCCCCAACACTCTTCTATAAGTGTGCCAAAATTTATTTACGTAGTAATTATACTTTTTTTTTTAAATATTTCTCTCAAAAATTTTGAATTTTTTTTTTTAAAAAATAATTTCTTTTGATAGTGAGTCAGTCTTGGACTAATACTGTTTTTTGTGTAACTCTGGGAGGAAAATTCTATCAAAGGTTTTTGTAGCCAATAGAATAAGGAACATATGTTCCAAATTTCAGACAAAAAAAAATTTTTTATGTGGCTTCACCGTAGATTTTAATTTTGAAAAACATTCCCAAATAAGTGCTAAACATTAAATCACTCGTAAAAACGTTAGGAATCGACTATTTTCGTCGGGAAAAAAGCTATATATACTGAAATTTTCTGGAGAATCGGATAAAAAAAATTTTTTTTCTCCTAAACCGAACCCTCCCCAATTAAAGTTTGCCACCGAAAAGTCTGCCCTAAACTTCAACTGCATTGATAAATACATAAGAAACTTGACGATAACGTGTGTCATTGCTTAAGAGTTGCTTTATATTAATTTTCGTTTGTAGTTCTATAAAATAATCGTCATTTATTTTAATTAACAAAATATTTCGCACTTTTTAGGTTTCTTTATAGTTACATATCAAATTGATAAAACCATTTATTATTTATATTATAAAGGATAAAAAATTAAGTGAATCTGCATTAATAATCTATTATATATCGTAACCACTCACGGGTCGGTTGGTACGGGAGCTAAAGCCACGCCCTTTATACTATGAAGATAAGAAATAAGGTGATATTGTTTAAAAGTATATCAATGCATTAATAATCTATTATATATCATAACCACTCGCGGGTCGGGTGGTACGGGAGCTAAAGCCCCCCTTATACTCTAAATATAAGAATTAAAGTGATATTGTTTAAAAGTATATCTATGCATTAATAATCTATTATACATCATAACCACTCACGAGTCTTACGGTAAGAGAGATAAAGCCACATCCCCTCCCATAAGATAAATGTTTTTTGTCATACAAATGCTGTTGATGTTTTGTAAACAGGCAAGTACCGTTTCGAAATGTGAAATTCAACTATAAGAA
>SEYY01004630.1:30000-32676 GCA_009176605.1 Armadillidium nasatum
TTTCTAATTGTTTCGTATCGGCTGTCGCTGATGGGGTGACTTCTTCTTCATTTCTTGTCAATAGTGGTGTTCCTCAGGGCTCTGTCTTGTCTCCTACTATATTCTTACTTTTCATTAATGACCTTCTTAGCTGCTGATCTAATCCTATCTAGTCATAGGCTGACTACTCGAGCCTCGATTCTTCTACTAATCTCAAATCTGCTCACTCTTTTGAATCTAGAGTTACCTCTCGTCTTCAACTTTCGGATTCCATTCTTGCTGATTTGAGTAGAATTTCCAGGTGAGTTCGTCTCAAGTTTTCGAAATTCAACTCTTTTAAAATTCAACTTTTTGATATCTCCCTCCGAAAGTCACTTACTAACTTTTATATTTCTATCGATGGTTCTCCCATTTCTCCTGATGACAGAATAAACATCTTTGGCCTTCACATAAAGAAAACAATGTCTTGGAAACTTCACATAACAATGGTTGCTAGATCTGTCTCAAAGAAACTGGAAGTTCTGCCTTGTATGCAAGAACTTTTTATTTCGTAGTTTAGTTACTAAATTTCTAGAAGAGTCTCATCTGCCCCTGTATGGAGTACTGCTCTCATATCTGAGGTGGCTAAGATTTCAACCGTCTTTTGTATTGGGTTGTGTTGTTCCTCCCTTTCTAATTCACTTGACCCTTTATCTTTGCGATGTGATGTTGCTGCCTTGTCTCTTTTCTATAGGTAATATAGCGTCAAATACTCGAGGGAACTGTCTACTCGTATACCTCCGCTTTTACAAGGGCCTCGTAGGACAAGTGATGCATTGTCTGCACATAAATTTTGTATTCACATTGATGCCTCCATTTTCTGTGCTTTCTGCGAAATTTAATTTCAAATACTTTAAAGCCCATGTCTGTGCTCAGCTATAAAATTTTCGTTAGATGGGACGTGAAGAGTTTTTATATTCTCTAATTTGATGTAACACCCTCACCTTAAAAAGTGCTCTGCCCGCCGGCGGTGGTATATATATATATATATATATATATATATATATATATATATATATATATATATATATATATATATATATATATATATATATATTAATATATATATATATATATATATATTATATATATATATATATATTATATATATATATATATATATATATATATATATATATATATATATATATATATATATATATATATATATATTATATATATATATATATATATATATATATATATATATATATATATATATATATATATATATATATATATATATATATATATATATATATATATATATATATATATATATATATATATATATATATATATATATATATATATATATATATATATATATATATATATATATATATATATATATATATATATATATATATATATATATATATATATATATATATATATATATATATATATATATATATATATATATATATATATATATATATATATATATATATATATATATATATATATATATATATATATATATATATATATATATATATATATATATATATATATATATATATATATATATATATATATATATATATATATATATATATATATATATATATATATATATATATATATATATATATATATATATATATTATATATATATATATATATATATATATATATATATAATATATATATATATGTATATATATATATATATATATTATTGTAAATAATGATTCCACGGTTGATTATCATAGTGGTTATCAAAATATATATATATATATATATATATATATATATATATATATATATATATATATATATATATATATATATATATATATATATATACAGTGGAACTCCACTATTCGTCCCCTCCAGTATTCGTCTTTTCCAATATTCGCCCTGTTTTTTCTTCGAATTTTTTTTCCGATATTCGTCGAAAAATCAATATTCGTCCTACCTACGAAAGGCTATAACCTTAAAAATAAAAACTCTTAATAACAATCATTGTTTTTCTCATCCAAAAGGTAAATTTCTTTTTAAAATTTTATGTGTTTAGCGTTTATGTAGGCCTACACAGTGCGTATTACGTATTATTTATGGCAGTACGCTGTTTAATATTTTTTTTTTTTTTTTTTTTTTTACAGAACGCCACCGCTCACGGGCAGAGCCCTTTTCAAGGAGGGGGCACACACACAGAGACAAAACACATGCAAATGCACACACCTAACGCACAGCCCTCAGGTGGGCGCAGACGGAAGCCTTGAAGAGTGGAAGGTTAAATACAGAAGGAAAAATAGATGAAGGTAGAGAGTTCCACAGAATAGAGGTGGCTGGAAAGAAAGAGGTCACAACGGGCTAGCCTGGGATTTCCACTTCCACACAAAATTGGTGCGAAAGCAGGGCACCCCTAGTGCAACGAGGACGACGCAATGGAGGAGGATGGAGAGGCCAATTCTCTCGAGCACCTGCCATTGTAGTACCTGTAGAAAAGAGATAGCGCGCCAACGTCACGTCGCAGAGACAGAGGGTCAAGAGAGTTTGAAAGTAGGGGACAGTTAATTAATCTTTTAGCTTTTGACTCAACCCTATCCAGAAGAGAGGAGGAGCCGGAGCCCCCCCAAATGTGAGAACAGTACTCCATACAAGGGCGATAAAACCCTTATATATTTGGAGTAACTGTTCAGAAGAGAA
>SEYY01004631.1:0-2500 GCA_009176605.1 Armadillidium nasatum
TATATATATATATATATATATATATATATATATATATATATATATATATATATATATATATATATATATATATATATATATATATATATATTTCTATTATATATTGACATTATCCTTGTTTTTCCTTTTTGCTTATGTATTTCTTTGTCATTTTTTTGAGTGAATATTTACAGCCGAAAAATTCGTCTCCGCAATCTACATTCTCTTCCAGGCCTTTGTTCGCGGCTTCCAAATAATCGTTCACGACTTTCTGGAACTTACTTGGAAGGGTCATAACTTTTGTGTACGAGAGATAGCTGAAATAATAAAAATAATTATATTAATAATGATAAATAATAATGTAATAATAATAATAGTAATAATAGTAATAATAATAATAATAATAATAATAATAATAATAATAATAATAATAATAATAATAATAATATATAATAATAATAATAAAATAATAATAAATAATAATATAATAATAATAATAATAAATAATAATAATAATATTAATATTAATATAATAATAAAATTATAACAAGAAATATTAACGACGTTAATAATGAAGATCAGTAACAGAGAGGAGAATATAAATTAATGCAAATAAAGATTCATCAAAAATTGATGACTGCAAAGGTAATTGTTTTAAAAAAAGGAAATAAAAATCAAACTATGAGAATTAACTTATTTTTATCTTTTTATTTTAAATTTTGAAAACTCTTTTTTTTTCCAACATCTTACCTAAACCAATCGACAATTTGTTCTGCAGTTGGTCCAAGATCTCCGGAGTTTTGATGGATTTCGCAGATGAGTCGTTTCTGACACTCGACATCGGTCGGGTTGAATTGGCTCCAGATTTCTTCCCCGGCTTTGATCAAGTCCAAGATTGAAAATTTTTCCCAGTCAATCATGGAGGGATCGAAGAGACTGAAATATAGAATTAAATTAAATTTTTTTTTTTTTTTTTATTTTTTATTTTTTTTTTTGAAAATCAATAAAGTAAATGTAATTAACATTACTTAGATTTTTAAAGTACTTCAATAAAGCAAAAATGAAACATACTTGATAAAAAAATAGTAATAATAAAAGTATTTGGATTAGTGAGAATGATAATAATAAAAATAATAGTAATAATAATAATAATAATAATAATAATAATAATAATAATAATAATAATAATGATAATAATTAATATAATAATAATAATAAATAATAAATAAAATAAAAAAAATAATTAAAAATAATAATTAATATAATAATAATGATAAGAATAATAGTAAACAATAGTAATTAATAAAATTATAAATAAAAGAATATAATGAAATAATAATAATTATAAAAATTGTAAAATTTTTTAATAATAATTATTAATTATTATTATTATTATTATTATTATTATTATTATTATTATTATTATTATTTTATTATTATTATTATTTTTATTTTATTATTTTATTCATTTATATTTATTCCAGTAGGGAATATTTTTCTTCCTTCTTTCTTAAAGATTGGGAGTGAAAATTATTTGCATTGAACTTTCTATCTTGAATAATATTTTACTTAAAGTATAAAGTTTATAAACTGTATACTCAGTCTAAATACTCAAAACATCTTTATAGATTTTTTCCTTTTATTTTTTATTTATTTATTTATTTTACAATGGGGTGTTAAGGAAAACTTACGCTCTGTAAGATGAAGCAGAATTATAAGAAGTATATCCACCGGTATTTCCATATCCGCTGTAAGACCCATATCCATCGTATTTATATTTTCCAAAGACGCTGAATACAATAGCTGCCAAAGCAACTGTGGCCAATAGCGAAGCAACACTAGCAGCTAGTGCCAACGCAATAGGAAGATATGATGAAAGAGCCGAGGCATTAATAGAAATAGCCGGAATAATTAAGAAACGTTCTTCATCTTCTTCGGTAAGTTCGTTTAAATAATCTTCATCCTTTTCTTCTTCTAAGGAAGCTGCAGAGATGCAGCTTTCAATCAGAATGGTTAGAGAAACAACGATGCAGAATACAAAAGAACGACAAGATTTGGAATTCATTTTCGGATTTTTAAAATCACAAAACTTAACCACTGGTTTTAATTATTGTTGCACTAACGTGAATTTATATCCTATAAGGAAAAAACAACAGTGAGATGGTGCACCTTAAGATGTTTCTTTTTATACCTTGTATTCATTCAACCAATGAAAATGCAAATAATAAAAGTCGGTGAATTTGCATACATAGCAACATTGGAATATATTATTCATAATCAAATAGAAAAATTTAAAAGCAAACAAGGAGCAAACCATTTGTTAACAAAGATTTAATGAAATGGAGAGAGAGAGGGAGAAGGATTGAGAGATGGAAGAAGGAAGAGAGAGAGAGAGAGAGAGAGAGAGGAGTATTAAAGGTAAAATCCATGATGATTAATTCATAATAAATATAAGAAAACATAGAGATGAGCAAATATTTGGCTACTGTGATTAGTTGCTAAACAAGAAGAAGAAGAAAAA
>SEYY01004631.1:10000-15000 GCA_009176605.1 Armadillidium nasatum
TAGATAGATAGATAGATAGATAGATAGATAGATAGATAGATAGATAGATAGATAGATAGATAGATAGATAAATAGATATTTAGATAGAGAAAAAAGGAGGCAAACTTTGTGAGAATAGAGAAAGCTGAACTGTTAAGTAAAAAAATAAATGTTGGCGAAATAAAATTGAACTAAAAATAGCAATAAAAACAAGATAAATTTTTGTTTTTTGATTTTTAAATTTATATGAAATCATATTACACTTTCTTTGCAATTAAAAAATTATATATATATATATATATATATATATATATATATATATATATATATATATATATATATATATATATATATATATATATATATATATATATATATATATATATATATATATATATATATATATATATATATATATATATATATATATATATATATATATATATATATATATATATATATATATATATATATATATATATATATATATATATATATATAGTAAATACGAGTCTAGTTATATATAGTATTCTAATTCGTTTTCAGTTATACTTTATTATCTTTATCAAAATTAAAATTGCCATGGCCATATTTGATTAATATTTCCTTTATTGAAAACAAACAATCGGTAAATACTTCCGCGCACGTCTTTTTCATAGATTTCCCGCGCTCCGCTGCATCAAGTAGTTCGTCTGCTAAAGTTTTTATACTGTCTGGAATGTTGAGAACGTCCACGTACTGAAGGTAACTGTAGAATAGAATTTGCAATTAAATTTAGTAATATTTAGGTTATATAATTATTATATAGTTGTGGAATAGCATTTTAAAACAGCTTTTATGTCAGGTAGTTTGTTACTTATGTTAGTTATCAAATTCGATTTAATAATGTTTGAGAAATATATGCATTGACGAGCAAATTGATATTTTAACTAAACTAAATAATTAGCTACCAACTTTATTAACCATCTATCTAACATATTAAATAATAGGTAATTAAATGGCTATTATCTAACTAACTAACAAATTAACTAACAAAATACATAAATAAATCAATAAACTAATATAATTAAAATAAAAATTACTTTTTTTTAGCAAATATATAATTAAAAACAATAATAAAAAAAAATATTTAAAATATCGAACCTAAAATATTTCATGAAAGTCTGAGCTGGTGGCCCAAATGCTTCAGCATTTTGGTAAAGTTCACAAATGACCTTCTTCTGACACTCTATACTTGATGGCTCGTATTTACTGTAAGTTTCTTCTGCCACGGCGATCCAGTCCAAGATCGAGAGTTGTTCCCAATCGTTTTTAGCGGTGTCGAGAGCTCTATCGTAATGGGATTCAGAACATAAAATGGTCAATAGTTTCATTGAATAATAATAATAATGATAATGATAATAATAATAATAATAATAATAATAATAATAATAATAATAATAATAATAATAATAATAATATAATAATAATAATAATAATATAATAATAATAATAATAATAATAATAATAAATAATATAATAATAATTAAAAATTTAAATATAATAATAAAATAAATTTTTTAATAATAATAATAATAATAAATAATAATATAATAATATAATAATAATAATAATTATAATAATAATAATAATAATAATAAAAATAGATAGATAGATAGATAGACAGATAAAAAATAGATTGTAACAAAGTTATAAAATGTATAATTATAAAATAATAAATAATAATAATAATAATAATAATAATAATAATATAATAATAATAATAATAATAATAATAATAATAATATAATAATAATAATTGATAAAATAATATTCGATTTGTTCATATATATATATATATATATATATATATATATATATATATATATATATATATATATATATATATATATATATATATATATATATATATATATATATATATATATATATATATATATATATATATATATATATATATATATATATATATATATATATATATATATATATATTATATATATATATATATATATATATATATATATATATATATATATATATATATATATATATATATATATATATATATATATATATATATATATATATATATATGTATTGAGATGAGTAAGAAGAGTAGCCACCATAACCACCATGTCCTCCTCCATAAGTTGTTTCATAAGTGTCCTTAGATTGTTGTGACAAAACAGCCCATAGAAGTAATCCTAAAGCCGCGAGTCCGAGTAAAGGTAGAATGGCAGCGGCGGCCAGAGCTGCCAAGGCTGCTAACTGAGTAATATTGAATCCACCATTACCTCCTACGAAGAAAGGGAAGAATAAAAATCTTCCTTCTCCGTCAAGGCCTGAAGTGTCTAAAATGTCGGTGTCGGAAGAGAATTCCTGAAGGCCGAGGGATGAACAACTTTTTACAACGAACAGACTTAGAATCCAAACTACTTTGATACATTGTGCCATTTTGGGAACCATTTTTCTAACTAACAATTAAAATTTATATATTTTGTGATGAATACAAGAAATGAAATTTTTCTACAATTTTGACAAAATTTTAAATGAATAGTTTTTGTCTTGTATATTTCATAAGTTTATCATTTCATTACGTAAATATCAATGTTTTCATGTTATCACTTACAAAAGAGTACAAAATTAATTTTAGTTTAGCCAACAGATATGGTCAAATAGTTCCAGTGTATAATCAAATATCTGTCAGCTATTCTCAAAGTAACTGTCAATATACTGTCTAAATCTGCTTATTTGTTTGTCAATTATAGTTGCAATGTCTCACTTCTACGAAATTTGTCTATAAAATACGAGCTCCATGACTTTCTTCTTCATTTTATACTTCGGAATTCAGGGATCCAAAAACAGAGAAATTAGAAAAAAAAGAAAAAAGATTTGTAAAACAAATGGGAGGAACAGGGGGTTATTTTTCATTTCAGAAGGGGGGCTGTGATTGATAGAGAGAGAAATGGGCGGGGACGGATCTAAAATCAAAAAATAAAAAAAATATATATTTCTACTTTTTTTGTATTTTGAATATACAATTTTATTTTTTTATTTTATATATATTTTTTATTTTATTTTATGTGACGCGTCGTCTAGAAATCATGCGTAACAATTTTCTTTTTCATTTTCAATTTCTTTTTTTCCTTCTTTTAATAAATGAATTAAATTTCTGGCTTTTGGACATGCACATAAAAATATTTTAGAAGAGAAAAGTGTTTTTTTTTTTTTTTTTTTTTTTTTTTAAGTTCATGAAATACATTCACGAAATCATGCACACAGGCTTACTTATATTTTAGTTTTCTAATATATATATATATATATATATATATATATATATATATATATATATATATATATATATATATATATATATATATATATATATATATATATATATATATATATATATATATATATATATATATATATATATATATATATATATATATATATATATATATATATATATATATATATATATATATATATATATATATATATATATATATATATATATATATATATATATATATATATATATATATATATATATATATATATATATATATATATATATATATATATAATAGGTAGTCGATTCATGTGAAAATCTTTTTTGTATGATTCTATGGCAACAGGCCTATCAATCCGGTCCTATAATATTGCTTACAACAACCACAGGGCTAGCATCGAAAACTTATTCATCTAGAAACACGATTCTCTAGAGAACTGTAGGAGAAAGCTTTAAAGGCCAGGTGGTAGAAGATGCTAGTCTCACTAAAAGGGTGAAAATCATACTTAGTAGGGTAATAGTGCCAAGAAAGGCTTCTAGAGAGCTCTAGGATAAAGAGTCTAGAAACAAGAAGGAAAAAGATTATGGGGCCCATTGAGAGTGTGAGAACATCTCCTCGGAGAACATAAAAATAGCGATAAAGATGAAGAATATATATATATATATATATATATATATATATATATATATATATATATATATATATATATATATATATATATATATATATATATATATATATATATATATATATATATATATATATATATATATATATATATATATATATATATATACTGTATATATATATATATATATATATATATATATATATATATATATATATATATATATATATATATATATATATATATATATATATATATATATAATATATATATAAAAGTATTTTAAAGTTGTTTAATACGTTAATATACCGTGCGAATGTTTCCAATACTATTAACTTGTCTTTAAGATTAATAAAACGGCTAAAAATTAATTGCTCTTCTAATATATATATATATATATATTATATATATATATATATATATATATATATATATATATATATATATATATATATATATATATATATATTCTATGTTTATCTTCCCCTAGATAGGGTTTTCGGCCTGTCAGTGAGACCAGCATTTTTTTTTTATTTGATCTTAAAAGTTCCTCTCTCCAAGAAAGCTCTAAAAGATAATGCCCGTCGGCTAGTTAGTGTCAGTGGAATCCCTTGAGTTTAATTCAAACTCAGAGGTAGATTTTTCCCTTTCAGGGGGACTAGCACCTTCTCCATCTAACCTCTAAACACTTTCTCAAAGAGCTCTCCAGAAGATTATGCTTCTTGTAGCTATGTTTACCATGCTGATCCTGGAGTGGCTGCAAGTATAATGTTTTTTCTTTAACACACTGACTTTTCTTATTTTTTTTATTTTTTTTACGGAACGCCGCCACTCACTCAAGAAGTGGCACACGCAAAATGAAAAAAACTCACTCAAACACAAACCTAACGCACATCCCTCAGGTGGGCACATACGGAATCCTTGAAGAGTGGAAGATTAAATACAGGAGGAAAAATAGATGATGGTAGAAAGTTGCCATAGAGCAGAGGTGGCTGGAAAGAAGGAGGCCCCACAACGGGCTAGCCTGACTTGCTAGGCCTGTCGTATACACCTTCCTTTGTGAAATATAGTGTCTTCTGTAGTTGACTAAATGA
>SEYY01004631.1:20000-30000 GCA_009176605.1 Armadillidium nasatum
CAAAGTCTCCCAGTCCAAAGTATCTAGCATTCTAGCAACATTATATATATATATATATATATATATATATATATATATATATATATATATATATATATATATATATATATATATATATATATATATATATATAATATATATATATATATATATATATATATATATATATATATATATATATATATATATATATATATATATCAAAATTGCAAGTATAAAAATATATCAAATAAAAACGTAAGACTCTTACCTACTGTAGGGACCAAAAGTTCGATACGAATTATGATGACCACCATGCCCGTAGCCATGGCTATGTTTATCATCTTTATCCATATTTGATGCAACAAGAAGACCAAGTCCCGTCAAAGTTAATAATGATAGAAGAGCCGATGCCAAGGCTGCAGCTACAGCAGCAAGTATTGAAGCATTCATACCACTACCACCACTACTTATTGGTATTGGAATAAATGTTCTGAAGGTGGCATCTAAGGAACTTAGATCTTGTGTTAAATCTGTGTCAAAATCTAATCCTAACCCTAATGTTAGTGGGGCAAATAATATGCAAAGAAATGCCGGGTCGAAATTCCATTCCTGTAGCATAAAATATAAATTCCCGATTTACGGGAATTTTCCCACTTCTAAAGGCAATTTATAAGTTTTCTTATTTTATAAAAATAAAAATATTTACACATTTATTTTAAAACTAAAATAAAATATTAAAATTTCCATTTATTTAAGCTATTAGATTAAGACTTTAATGTTGAAGAGAAATAATAATAGTACGGAAAATTTGAACGCTCGCTTTATATATCACTTGTGTTGGTGACGTAAAATTTGTGGGTGTTTCTCTTTTCAAAATCTCTTTTTCCCCCAATTTATCTTTTTTTCCTTTTAATCTAAAGAGACATTGAAATATTAACTAGTGGGAGTGGCCACGACAATTAGCTCGTTGGTCCGCGAGCGCAAACTTTTTAAACAGTAGAAGCGTGAAGCGCCTCATTAGCTATCACGTATGCTTTTTTTTATTGATAGCTTTTCCAACAAGCTGAAAATGCAAAAAAAAAAAAGACTCATAAATACTTCGTGACTTGTCAGTCAGAAAGCGGTCTTTTAACTTAAAAAATAGTTCAAAATATATCTATTTAAAATAAAAAAATATAATTTTAGCAAATTTTCTCTTAATTTGTGAAATTTTTGAAAAAAAAAGATCATAATGACTCATCAATAGCTGTTAGTAATGATAATAATAGTGAAAATATTTTTGGGGATCTTCTTTTCTCTCGAATGAAACGTGACCACGATTGGTCAGTGGAGTCACTTATTCAAATGATCACGTGTTTTTAAAACGTTCATATGTAAGTATTAAGAAAAGTCACCGGAACATTTAATTCTATGATTGGTACACATTTCCATTGTTTCTACGATCATGTGTAAGTATAAATTGAAAACGAATAGTGGAGCAACTTATAAAGTCATTAACAAACCTTTTTTTATTTTTTATTTACGAATTGCTAAAAATATGCGATGAACTTCTGGAATGGGTTTTACGCTCTCATATATAAATATTACAAAAACTATACAGAGTATGATAACATTTAGAAAGTATATTGGTCATTCAGTATAAGCTTCTATACTTAATGTATATCTAAATACATATTATATAGAAGAATTTTTTAACTTTCTGCATGAAACCGTGAAGGAATTTTAAAATTAAAGAAGGCCGTGAAAATGAAAAGTAAAATTCTAAAAAATGAAAAATGAATTAATCCTCCTCTTCCACCCCCCCACCCACACACACACACTCGAAAATCGGTGAAAACATGTACACAATATTTTATACATTTCTATATTATATATATATATATATATATATATATATATATATATATATATATATATATATATATATATATATATATATATATATATATATATATATATATATATATATATATATATATATATATATATATATATATATATATATATATATATATATATATATATATAGTGTGTGATGGGACGATTAATTGTCATCATCATCGGCAAAATCGGCATTATTTTTCTCAGTCCTCATCGTCAATTTTCTACCGATCATTTTGCCTGTTAATTTACATATAATGGCTTATAAATATCTATCTGCTCCACCTACGTCTATTGAGAGGTTTTTTTTTTTTTTTTTTTTTTTTTTGAGAGCGGACTTCACCTACGAGGGCATATGCAGTCCCTCCAGGAGACAAAATACTGCCCTTCAGGCCACCACCAGTTCAGAGCGAGCGAACCACACGCTCCGAGAGCTGGTAATGCTCTCCTTCTATTGAGAGTGAAAGACTGTTTAGTAGTGGGGTACCAAACATACATTCCAAGACCAAATCGAATTACCTCAAAAAGGAAAAAAAAAAAAAAAAAAAAAAACTGGAGAAAAGATGATATTTCCTCATCATAATTTAAAAGCTTTAAACTTAAAGTACAAAAATTTTGCATTTATGTCCATGTTCTGATATACTAAAATTATTAAAACCAATGTTCTGAACCTACTATTATACTTTATATAAAAATTATATGTTTTTACACATTTTAATAAAGAATAAAGAAAAGACAATTTAAAATTTTTTTTTATTATAAAATTTTTAAATTTATTAAAATAATGTAAATTTTTAAAATATACTTTTTCAGTTTCATCGTCATCATCATCTCCAAATTTACTATAATTGTCATCGTCATCGTTATCGTTATCGTAAAAAAATTCTTAGTCGTCCCATTACACACACACACACACACACACACACACACACACACACACACACACACACACACACACATATATATATATATATATATATATATATATATATATATATATATATATATATATATATATATATATATATATATATATATATATATATATATATATATATATATATATATATAAATATATATTTCATGGTTGAACTTTGATTATTAAGATTTTTTGGTGATAAAAATAAATATATAACTAATTTTAACATTCACTACACTAGTATTATAAGAATTAATTTTATTCATGTTGGAAACAGTTTTGAATAAAAATATTCTTATGCTAATTTAATTCACACACACACAACACACACACACATATATATATATATATATATATATATATATATATATATATATATATATATATATATATATATAATATATATATATATATATATATATATATATATATATATATATATATATATATTTTTGTTTTTTTGTTTTGTTTTTTTTTGTTTTTTGTATACCATTTTATTATATGTTTGCTCCAGCTGCATTTAGATCGAGTGATTGGTAAAGTGAGTATCTAATTATTCTTCTCAAAGAGGATAAACCTTTGACATTCGCTTAACAGACGCATCCGGCTAAAATTTTGGTACTCGTTTACTCATTATCTGATTATCTGTAACGAACACAATCAAATGATTTGTTCTTCAAAAGATGGAAGAAACAAAGCATAACAAAATTTTATTGGCGAAGGAGAAGAATAGTGATCGGAAACGGAAAGAAACGAAGATTGATAATGGAGACAATCTGATACTGACGAAGATTGTGTCCAAACAAACAGAACTGCTGCAGTAAAACTGTTTGTTACACAAAAAATCAACTTTGAATATTCAATTTCCAGAAAATTACTCCCACAAGGAATTTCACAAAGTCACCTCCGTGGACGAGCTATAATTTTGAACTTTTAAACATAGAAATGAATGCGAAAAAAAACAAAACAAAAAAAACCTGTCATTCTGATTATAAACTCTGGACAGTTGATAACTAGAATTAATGAAGAACCCCTAAGGACGTCTAGAATTATAGCTGAATATTCTGTTTCCAACTATCAAATATGATTTGGAATCTGTGAATTTCAGGTTGATTTTTTTCTAGGCATTCGATTGACTTAATATTACCAATAAAGATCAAGTTGCTGTCAGGGAGATTTTGGACATTCTAGTTCAACTGTTTCATCCTATGTTTAAGATTTTAAATGTTTCTTCCCGTCAATGATACCATTTGTGAAGAAGTTAACTTCGCTATCATCTAACCACAGTAGTAGGTTTTGGAGAACATAGAAACAGTTTCTCTACTTCAATCAATATACATTTTCCTCGCTACCTCAGTTGCTTGCTTTTCATAGGGGTGTTGTTCAACCAACATCAGGGGTAGTTCCACACATACAGTTCTTCTCGAAAAGGAGGAGTCTAGGGCTTATCTCCCTATAAACTATTACGCTCTTACTACCTCTCTCCAATCTCTTTCTACCCGTCGAATTGTTGCGTCACTCTCTCTATACCATAATACCATAGCTATTACAATGGACATTGCCTTGCGGGTCTTTAGAAGAAATTATAATGTTAGGCATAAATGAGTTGGAAGGGGTTGAAGGAGGAGGAATAGCTCCGGAATCGTCTAAAGATAGAGTTAGAGGCAAAAGTATGAGCGAAGAGTTCAGCTTTAGTAGAAGGTAAAATGGCAGTTATGTTATCAGAAAAAAATTAGAGGAGGGAAAGAAGAAGAAGAAGCAAAGTTAGAGTTGACATTGTTTGCAAAATGCCAGAAAGAGGAAGAGGAGCCAGAAAGATTATTGCATTTTTGGCGGAGAAAAGAGTTTTAGGTGTCTGGAAGAATAGATTTTGCACGATTTCGGGATGAAATATAAATTGAATGAATTTCAGGAGTTTGAAGACGACGGTAATCTCTGAAGGCAGCATCCCTACGGCGGATAGCGCGAGAACAAGCAGAGTTAAACCAAGGTTTATTAGGTTTAGTAGAAGGAAAAGAATATGGAATATACGCTTCCATGCCAGAGAGAATCACCTCTGTTATACTCTCAGCACACTCCGAGGGACCCCTCCCACGAAAGCAATAATCATTCCATGGGAAATCAGAGAAGTACAACCGCAAGTCAGACCAGTTAGCAGCACCGAAGTATCAGAAATGTCTCCTCGCTGAAGGAAGGGGCCGTTCTTGCGGAAGACTTGAAGAGACAGAACAAGATACGGAGATAAGGTGATCGGATTAACCCAGAGGAGGAAAGAGTTTAACAGTATAAGGATAGGGATAAGAAGTAAGGAAAAGATCAAGTATGCTGGGTTCATCACCAAGACGGTCAGGGATACGGGTAGGGAGATGCACCAACTGCTCAAGGTTGTTCTGGATAGAAAAGTTGTAGGCGAGTTCACCTACTGGATCATGAGAACTAGATGAAAGCCATTGGCGGTGGTGAACATTGAAATCATCTAAAATTATAATTTCGGATAAGAGAGGAAAAGAAGGAATGTGCTCTATTTTGGAGTTTAAATAGTCGAAGAATTTTTTATAGTCAGTAGAATTAGGAGATAAATAGACAGAACAAATAAATTTAATAGTAGATTTGCAAGAGAGCTTAAGCTATAAAGTAGAGAATTCAGGAGACTCCAAATTAGAGACACGAGAGCAAATAACATCATTGCGTACATATGCGCAACAACCGCCTTTGGCTGAAAATTGAGGATAGAGACAGTAGGAGGTAACAGAATAAGGTTTGCTGTCAGCACACTCAATCACCTGAGTTTCAGTTAGAAAGTAGAGATGAGGTTTAGAAGAAGATAGATGTATGTATAATATATATATAATATATATATATATATATATATATATATATATATATATATATATATATATATATATATATATATATATATATATATATATATATATATATATTATATATATTATTATATTCTTATTTTTAATTGATTTATCATTGAGAAAACTCACAACGTAAATTATTTTTATAGAAAAATTTAATAAAAAAGTTTGGAAAAACAAAATGAATAAATGACGAATTATTCAATTTATTTTTCAGTAATTATATTTATTTGAATTTAAAATGCTACAATTGAATTAATCCCTTAATTAAAACACACACACACACACACACACATATATATATATATATATATATATATATATATATATATATATATTATATATATATATATATATATATATATATATATATATATATATATATATATATTTATATATATTATATATATATATATATATATATATATATATATATATATATATATATATATATATATATATATATATATATATATATATATATATATGAGGGTGGAGTCTAAAGCTTTTCCGTCTTATCAACTCTCCCACTCTCACTGGTTCTCTCCAATCTATCTTAGTATCGAACTGTTACTTCACTCTCTTTATACTATCGCTACTACAACCAATACTGCTCTTCTGACCTCCCAAATCGCATTACTCCTCCTGTGAAGAGCTCCAGTAAAACTAGTCTTTCAAACCCTTGACATCGACACCTGAAAGGTTTGACTGTTATGCTCATTCTCTCCTTATATTTTCTTCTGTTTCTCTCGCTTCCTCTCACTGAAACAATTTCAATTTTCCAAACACTTTGATGTTGGGCATATCAGCCTTTAATTTTAAACATTTAGAATTTCTTTAATTTTGGTTGGTTTAGTTTGGGACTCTGACTTTTTAAGGTAAGAATATATATATATATATATATATATATATATATATATATATATATATATATATATATATATATATATATATATATATATATATATATATATATATATATATATATATATATATATATATATTATATAATTGAGAAAGTTTTAATTTTTCATTTACTTATAATTTGAAAAAATTATTTTGAAGGATATTCAAATACAAAATTATTTTAATATAAGTTTAATAAATAAATAAATTAATAAATAATTTTTTTTTTTTTTTTTTATTATTATTTAAATATATATTATATATATATATATATATATATATATATATATATATATATATATATATATATATATATATATATATATATATATATATATATATATATATATATATATATATATATATATATATATATATATATATATATTACGTGTGTTTGTTAAAAAATATACATATAAAAGTTTGGTTAAGAGAATATATATATATATATATATATATATATATATATATATATATATATATATATATATATATATATATATATATATATATATATATATATATATATATATATATATATATATATATATATATAGTTTGTTATAGCGTTCGTAGATGGATTTTGACAGAGAAGTCACAATTAACAAATGTTTCACCGCAATCCTTTTTGGAAGAGCGCCCCCTGTCGGCCGCGTCTTCGAATTTCATCGGCGAGAGACTTCATCGTATCAGGTAAATTAAAAAGACTTAAGTATTTCAAATATCTGTGAATTCAAAAAAAATATTGTTAATTTATTAACATATTTGTTTCTGATTTAATTGCTTTACTTATTTATTTATATTTAATTTATATATTTAATTTATTTATTTACTTTTAATTTTATTTATCTATTTATTATTTTATCAAGTTTTAGGTTTCGGATATCAACTCATTCCCTTGTCAAGCTTGAATAATTGGATGTTTAGTATCAGCAGATACGCACGTTCGATTTTGGATTTTGATGTGTGATGATTACTTTATACAAATCATTAAGCTACAAATTTAGGATATGTTTGTCATTTCTCATCAAAAGAAAACTTTAATAAATGAATTTTAAAAAATATATTTTTTTAAATATTAAGGATAATTCATAGTTTTTAAATAAACAAATTTAAAAAAATATTTTTTTAAAATATGAAGGATATTTCACAGTTTTTTTTTTCCTTTCTATTTATGCTATTAAAGTGGCAGATAATTATTACCATTGAAAATTATTAGTTTATGTAAACTTTTAAATCAATATTGTGTGATTAATGAGTTTTTGTTCTTTAACTTGCGTTTCTAGCTATGATGACGATACAAAGTACTTCTATTTTTTGGAGGAGCGCCCTTTAGAGTGCGTCTTTTCTATTTACTATCCATTATTTTTAACAGATATGGACATTTAAGAATAAAAAATAAACTTTGTAGTAAAGAAAAATATTTACGAATCTTTTTTAGAGAGACTGAATTAGTGACACGAAGTTATCAAGAAATATTGGCTGATATCAAGAAATACTGAAGACAGGAATTTTGTTTTCTTTTGAAAATGTCAGAAAATGAATAGATTTGGTAGAAACTAGAGAATTAAGTAGCTGAATATCATGTGGAAGGTCTTCTTAAGTAACATTTATAAACTAAAGGGCATGAAAAGAAAGTTATATTGTGGAAGTTTTTGAAGCAAAAATTACAAATAGGAAATTTAGTCCATTAAAAAAATCTAGGAAAACATTCTATAAATTTTTAAGAGAATGTAGAATATCATTTTCCTAATACAAGAAATGAGTCTTACATTTTTTAAATGTTTAATCACAGAACTAAGTAATATTCTCATAAACTTTTTTATAAAGATCATTTTTATGTAGAAATTTTTTTAGTAATGTTCAAGAAATATCATTCAATAGTTTCACTGATAAACCTTAAAAGATTTGAATATCAAAAAGATTAATGTAAGACATACACAAAACTTTCTTCTATATATATATATATATATATATATATATATATATATATATATATATATATATATATATATATATATATATATATATATATATATATATATATATATATATATATATATATATATATAGTTTCTTTAAATTTTTAATAAAAGAGAAACAATTATATTTTATTTGAAAAATTCTACGTTATTTAAAACTCAAATTTAATCTGTAATTTATTTTTTTTTAATTTGATTGTTTTCATAATAATAATAATAATATAAATAATAATAATAAAATAATAATAATAATAATAATAATAATAATAATAATAATAATAATAATAATAATAATAATAATGCTGATGATATAATAATAATAATAATAATAATAATAATAATAATAATAATAATAATAATAATAATAATAATAATAATAATGATGATGATGATGATGCTAAAAATTCACTCAGAGATGTATACCCAATGAAGGAACTGTTACATATCTGTTAGTTTTTAAATATGTGTATGCAAATATAAGCACAAATCCAGATATGCACACATAATATATACATTCATACATACATATATATACATATGTACATACATCTATACAAACATAATATATGCATATACATGGAATTCTAAAGCATTTCAGTGTTTAAAGCACTTAATCTGATATCCTTTAATTTACTTACCCGAAAATGCCAACCATTTTTGTAGCAAGAGTGCCAAATTCTTTGGCATTTTGATGCAATTCACAGATGACTCTTTTATGGCACTCCATATTAGTAGGGTCAAATTTCCTGAAGGTTTCCTCTCCCAGGGAGATCCAATCAATTATTGATAGGGTTTCCCAGTCAAAATTCTCAATGCCCAGTGCTCTGCTATATATATATATATATATATATATATATATATATATATATATATATATATATATATTATATATATATATATATAATATATATATATATATATATATATATATATATATATATATATATATATATATATATATATATATATATATATATATATATATATATATATATATATATATATATATATATATATATATAATATTATATATATATATATATATATATATATAATATATATATATATATATATATATATATAATATATATATATATATATATATATATATATATATATATATATATATATATATATATATATATATAATATATATATATATATATATATATATATATATATATAATATATATATATATATATATATATATATATATATATATATATATATATATATATATATATATATATATATATATATATATATATATATATATATATATATAATAATATTATATTATATATATATATATATATATATGTGTGTGTGTGTGTGTGTGTGTGTGTGTGTGTGTGTGTGTGTTGTGTGTAAATCACTCTATTTTCATAAATAAAATATTTAAGTATAATATTACGTCAAAAAATGCAAAGCATGATTAATTAACATTTATTATTTGAATGAT
>SEYY01004631.1:37500-40000 GCA_009176605.1 Armadillidium nasatum
TTTTTTTTTTTTTTTTTTTTGTAATTTTAATTATTATACTTTTTTCTTCTTCTTCTTCTTCGTTATTATTATTTTTATTATATATACTATTTCGTATGCTATATCAATTATTATTATTATTATTTGTTATTGTTTTCATTGCTTATTACAATGTAATCTTTTATACTACAATTTATTTATAATTATTTTTATTTTTATTATTATTATATATTACTATTCTTGTAGTTATAGCCATTATTATTTATTAAATTTTAAATTTATTATTACAATATACTAACATTAACTCAATTAGATTTGATTTAATTTGATGTCCATACTTTCCTAATATAATAAATATTTTTAAAGGTGTATACATTAACCAAGCGTGGACCCATAGGAAGGATCGTTACCCCAAAAGCTCTTTTCAGTTAAAAGAATATTTATACTAAACGTTTATTTTGTTTGAATGATATTATTATTATTATTATTATTATTATTATTATTATTATTATTATTATTATTATTATTATTATTATTATTATTATTATTATTATTATTATTATTATTATTTTATTATTATTATTATTATTATTATTATTATTATTATTATTATTATTATTATTATTATTATTATTATTATTATTATTATTATTATTATTATTATTATTAATATTATTATGACCACATTTAATACTTTTTAGTATCATTGTATATATGTTCGAGTATAACATGTTCTAATATCGTGTATGTAAAAACGAATAGAAAACATGCGGCGAGAGTTTCTGGATCAGTTCCTAAAGAGAACTCTGTGGAGTAGTTTCTTTTTCTATTAAGAACATAAAAAAATAAAAATAAAATAAAAATAAAAGTAGGTTCTATTCATTAGCCTATTAAATATTTTTTATATATATATATATATATATATATATAATATATATATATATATATATATATATATATATATATATATATATATATATATATATATAATATATATATATATATTGCAATTTTGTTACTTAATTGTTTTTAATTTCATTTGTACACGTATTAATGATTTAAGTTTTTTACTGATAAAGCTTTTACGACGTTTCCGAAATATTTTACCATCATATTTCCTTCCATAATTATCTTCCACAATCACTCTAAAAATTAATATGAAAATCAATTTCATCTTCAGAAGATGAAAAGAAATCGAGACTCAAATGAGGATACCAGTATGGCAAACTTTTTTCAGATACTTAATGAAATTGGAGATCTCGTTAGTTTTTAAATTTTTTTTTTTTCTTTTCTCTAACTCTATCTGCGATTTCTTCTCCTCCATTTCAAAATTACTCTGCTTCAAGACCCTCTCCGGATAAAGCTTTTCGTTATTTATTTACACTTAGGAAATCATTATTTTAGGTTGGGAAATTTATTTATTTATTTATTTTTTAAATTTATTTTAAATACACAATGAAAAAGAATCCTTGTTATCGTCTTTATTTTTTTTACAGTTTCTAATATGGAAAAATTTAATTAATAGAGAAAAAAATTTGAGGGGATTCTTTCATCCTGTTCCATGAAAGTTGGATAAAAAAAAGAAAAAAAATGAAAAACTGTTGCTCCGTCTTCCATTCAGGCTCAACCAAAAATAATTTAACCCTTTGTATTTAACCGCGTCCTCGCTGAGTGGTTAACAATTCTTTCAGCTGAGGTGTAAATTCTTGTACTAAGAGGAATGCAGTCTTTATAATTTATTTTTAATAATTTCATTTTTGTATTTGTCTTTCTAATACTGATCTGCTTATGTAATTTGATGAATAATTTCCTTTAAAAGTAATGATATATATATTTGATTTTAAAGCTTGCTAATTGCTAGTTCAATAAAATCTATAACTAGTTTCTAGTAATTACAAAATGAGAATCATGATGTTAAACTTTTATTGATATTAAAATTTTTTACCTAGAAAATAATAAATATTTTTTTTGAACAAGCTGTTGTTTTTACATTGGAAACAACTTAAAATAATTAAAATAAATAAAAAAAAATTTTTTTTTTATCATCATCCTAGTTTGATAAATATAAAATATAGAAGAAAAAATTTCATTAAAAACTCTTTTAGTAGACAACCAATTTAACTTTTTTATATTTCTTTTTTTTCTTTTTAAATTGAGACAATTTAAAATGGATCTTCAATTGAGTTTCGTTCGTAAAAAAATTAAAAAATAATTTAATAAAATTTTATAATAACATGAAAACTATTATAATCCTTCTCTTAAAGAAATCAAACCAATGCACAATATATATAATATATATATATATATATATATATATATATATATATATATATATATATATATATATATATATATATATATATATATATATATATATATAATATATATATATATATATATATATATATATAAAATAAATAATAGAAGAGATAGATAGACAGATAGATAGATAGATTTAGAGATAATATAGATAAATATATAAAATAAAAATATATTCT
The DNA here is from genome assembly GCA_009176605.1 of Armadillidium nasatum. Taxonomy (NCBI): domain Eukaryota; kingdom Metazoa; phylum Arthropoda; class Malacostraca; order Isopoda; family Armadillidiidae; genus Armadillidium; species Armadillidium nasatum. Next base: position 39,978 of record SEYY01004631.1, read on the forward strand.
TTTCTGTTTCTTAATCTGACACA
>SEYY01004632.1:0-10000 GCA_009176605.1 Armadillidium nasatum
GAGCACTCGAAGCATCAAATCTAGAGCTGAAGAATCAAGTTTCAAAATATAAAGAGGTCAAAGAAAGTGATTCCCAAAACATTGTTAATCTTCAGAATAACAATTCAAAATTAAGGTAAGATTACTTGAAATAGCGTTTTATTTTTATTTGCTTTTATACTTTTATGTAGAAATATTATTATTAGCTGACCTTTTAAATCATTAATTACAATGATACTTTAGTAAGCTTTGTGAAGAAATGAGAGCATCAACTGCTGAACTCACCGAAAGGTTGGCAGTAAGGACAGAAGAAAATAAGAAATTAAATTTAGTATTGTCAGATACCAAAAGAGAACTTGAGATGGCTCAGGTACACGTTGAACAGGTAAGTTATGTTTTTGTATTAAATCTAAATATTTGATGAGCGCTAGAGTGCAAACCGCTGTGGTATGTACAGAAAATTTATTTCAATGCTTTAATTTTCACCTTCTCTACTTTGTCAATGTATTTCCTTTGTGCAAAATTATACTCCTGATCTTGCCCTTTCTTTTCTGTTCTTTAAGGTTGTAAATTTGGTCAAATGAGCAACTTTTTAATAACTGTCCTATGGAAAGAAAATAAAAAGATTGTTTTCGTTGTCTCCATATTCGAAAATAAATGTCATAACTATTTACTAGATTCTGTTTCATAATATCACAAGTTAGTTATTTTGCGGAAATTCCTACTAGAACAATAAAACGTTCTAATTCACTTGTGCTTGTAACTTTTATACTCTTTTGAACACTTATCGTGTTCTTAGAGTCGGAATAAGAGACTTGGCATTCTGAGTCACAATAATTAAGAATGTACTTCCGAAATGCACGATCCTTGTTCTTTTCATGTAGGTTTTAAGTGTGTTTTTATTGTTTCATTTGTATTAGGAAGGGATTATTCTACATTTAAATAATTTCGACTCTTCCCTTTTTAACTTATTTCATTCCATAAGTCTATCCATTTGAAAGGTATATGAATCGTGTCCTTTTTGAGATACATTATTTATGAACAAATTTGTATTAAAACAGTGATGAGATATTTAGAATTTGCCCTTTTAGTCCTGTAAATAATTTCTGAGCCCTATATTCTTGATTAAATACTTGTAATAAGATAATTTATTTTATTTTATTTCCGTTCCAAGTTAACATAGATTAATGAATTTATTCTAATCTTTATTTGTAAAATCATTAATGCAGTATTTTTTATTAATAGCCACAGTTTTGTATCTATTAGCATTTATTATCATGTAAATTCTGATGTTATGGCGATTCAAAAATGGTTTTATTTTAATAAACTTTCAACCTCTTTTTTAACCATCTGAGATTTAAATTGAATTTATTTATTGCTGCTTAATTAACTTCAACAAAATAAAGTAATTTTGGTGAATTTTTCCTAAAATTTACAGCTTAAAAATAACACAACCGAAGATTTACGGAAGCAGTATGAAGAGCTAAAAATATCCTTTGAAGAATCTCAGCATCAGGTTGGTGTGATTAAATCTTCATTAGAACAGAATCAAAAAGAGAAACATCAACTTGAACATGAATATAAAAATTATGCTAGTCAGTTAGCATCAGATTTAGAAGATATTAAGGAAAAGGTAGGAATGTGGGTTATTATTTTATACTCAAAATACCCAATGAATGGTATGCCAACAGCAAATACGTTGCTGAATTATAATTCCTATTTCTTTTTAATATTTTGATTTTTAAGAAGAAGAAAATGGTTGAATTATTTTTCTTAAATAATTCAGATGTACGATTTATTCTCATATAACCATTGATAAAATATTGTACATTAATTTATTTTCTTTACAGCTTATAAATGAATGCAAAAAGTGTGAAGCACTGCAAAAGAAAAACGAAGAACTTGAGTCGACCTTGAAAACGAAAGAAAACGATGGTCAGTTGGCTTCTACAGTAGAAAATCTTCAGCGGGAAAAGGAACATTTGGAAAAACAAGTTTCTGAATTAAGTCAAGTCAGATTTCAGCTTGATGAGAAATGCTCATCTTTGGTAAGAGTTTATTTAATTTATTTTAAATTAATTAATTAGTAATTAATCTATACTAATTTATATTATTAAACCTTAAAATATTGTTTTTAATTTAATTATGAAATTACTTTAAAAAAATTTTAAAAATATTTTTCTTAATTATAAAATAGGTTCAAGACAATGGCCAGTTATCACAGTATGTATCGGAACTGAGTTCCAAATACGAAGCATTGGAAACTGCCGTCGACAGAAATAACACTTATCAGGTAGACACTAATCAGCTTTTACAATCTATGCAGAGTGATAAAATCGCAGCGTCCAGAGCTCTTTCTCAGAATAAACAGTTGAAAGAACAGTTAGAAGAATTGCAGAATGGTTTTGTTATGATGGTAAGAACACTTAAATTCCTAATGATTTAAACTTGTTTATATTATTATTATTATTTTATTATTATTATTATTAATTATTATTATTATTATTATTATTATTATTATTATTATTATTATTATTTTTAAAAAAAAGAAATTGAACTAACAGAAAAAAATTGGAAAAAGAACTTTATTTAAAAAAGGGATTGTATAAAGAAATAGCACAATTAAATGAGGAGATTAGTACTTACAAGTATGTACAATAATGTTAGCAACTTTGAAATAACTGAATCTTTTACTTAACTTATAAATATTATTATCATCATCATCATCATCATCATTATTATTTTATTTCAATATTATTATATATATATATATATATATATATATATATATATATATAATATAATATATATATATATATATATATATATATATATATATATATATATATATATATATATATATATATATATATGAAAGGAAAGATAGGAGGAGTTAAAATATTCCTGTTCCGGCTGGAATTTTTCAATTCTGACTCAAAAATTCAGTTCCATTACACCTCTAGACTCTCATTATTTCCTTTTGTCTTTTCATTTTTTCATTTAACCCACGTTGCAAATGAGAGAATTATTTATATATTATTATTATTATTATTATTATTATTATTATTATTATTATTTAGACAAAATCTGTTATTAAAACAAAGAGAATTAGAAACAGTAAAAGATAACAAGACATCAGCTTCTTCACGCAATCAAATTCCAACCTTAGAAGCTCATATTTCTAACGGGACTTGCAGTCATCATGATGATAGGAATCACCACGATCATTATCACGAACACGATCATTCGCATCATGATGGTGAGCATGATTGCGATGAAGGAAATGCAAAGGAACAAAATGGGACACAGGTGAGCCTATCTTACTGTAAATGGATTTTTATTTTGGAAAGTAAGCTCTTGAATTGAATATTTAACTTAAAATGAATAAAAAGTTAATTCTTTTATGAAAAACTTTTCTTATTTTGGTGTATAGTAAAAAAATGTTAAGTTTAATTTTAATGATAAAATTTTTTACAGAGTGTCAATAAAGAGAAAATGCTTCAAACAACGGAGAATATAAATAAGTCAGTTAAAGTTGATGAAAATACTCTCATGAATAAAGAAAATTTAGAAAATCTATCTGTGGTGGATGACGAAAGAAACCAAAGTATTGAAATAGTTTTCTTATTTTTATTACAAACTGCCATTGTTGTTGAGATTTTAGAGTTTATTTAAATGTAATTTTTTTTTTTTCTGAGTTCACATTTGCGGATTTATGTTGCCCCATTTAATAAATTGTGTGGCAGGTCCTATTTTTATGTGAGGCTTTTATTTCTATTGATTTGCAATAATTTGCTACAAAAAAACGGCTGTTCATACATTACTTAACGCAAATAGATTTTTTTTTAACTTTTCCTGTAGTTTTGTAATGTAATTTATGATGTAAAAAATTCATAATTGAAAATTCCGCCTGCTATTCAATTTCAAAAATTGAAGTTAAACCAAATATTTTCTAAACATTTTAGTACAACTTGTTTCAAAATTACAGGAAAAATCAATTTTCGAACACGCTGATTATATATATATATATATATATATATATATATATATATATATATATATATATATATATATATATATATATATATATATATATATATATATATATATATATATATATATATATATATATATATATATATATATCGAATTTGAATGTAGGTATACTTCATTTTTCAAAAGTTAAAATTTTCATATTTTATTAGATGAAGTTTCATTAAGAGCAGCCCACAATGCTTTAGAATCAAAGTTCCTCAGATGCATGGAAAAACTGGCAACTGTTAGCGATGAAAAACAGGAATTGGAGCATTTGGTACAGCAACTCCAGTTAGAAACGGAAACGATAGGTTAGTTTGATTTCACTATTCTGATATTTTCTCTAGCTTTAAACAAAATTTTAGGTATTTCTGAAAATGTAAGTTAAATAAATAAAACTCTTATTAAAATTTAGGTAGTATTCATTCTTAATGTTTTTAATGATTGTTATTTAAATATATTTGTTATTTTAACACACAGCAAAACGATTTTATTGGTTTTTAATAGCCCTATTCAATTTCTTTTTAATTAAGTAGAAGTGTAGATAAATTTGTATTAAACAGGTGACTACATCACGATTTATCAGTTCCAAAGAGGAGTTATGAAACAACAAATGCAAGAACTTAAATTGGAGTTGGATCTGCTCAGAACTGAGAAACAAGAAATGTCAACAAAGTTAGCAAAATTGCAAAAATTGATGGAAGAACTTGAGGGAAAAAAATGTGTAACCAAAGGTTTCGTGCAAGGCGTAAATTCTATTATTAATTCCTCATCAGGTAAGTTTTATTTATTTATTATTATTTTTTTTTTTTTTTTTGGGGGGGAAACTTACAAATAATATATATATATATATATATATATATATATATATATATATATATATATATATATATATATATATATATATATATATATATATATATATAATATATATATATATATATACCCAATTAATTTTTCAATTTTAGGTGTCTCAAACGATAGTAATAGACATGTTATGGTAATATTTTTTCACATTCCTTAACTAATAGGTATATTTATTTTTTTTAAATATAATTGTTCGCACCTCTCGGTTATTGTACGATTCTGGAGGAAAGCCATCTAGGAAATTGATTCGTAGGGTCATCATTAGGAATCGAACCAGAGACTTTTATTGCTTGAGTCACAGAAATAACATAACTAAAACAGACCCGCGTGTAATTATTGTGATTACATTGGGAATTGAATTTGTAGTTATTATTTACAGTTTATCAATTTTGTGTCATTACTTTCCTCAGTTCCTCAATTTTGTGTTTATCTAAATTATATTTTACCTTGGACCATATATATATATATATATATATATATATATATATATATATATATATATATATATATATATATATATATATATATATATATATATATATATATATATATATATATATATATATATATATATATATAGGACGATTAATCATCATCGTGAAAATTGGCATATTTTTTCTCAATCGTCATTGTCAATTTTTTGCCGATTATTTTGACGATTAATTTGCTTATATTAGGCTTATAAATATATCTTTTCTACCCTTTAATATTGAGAGTGAAAGACTGTTTAGTAGTGGAGGCAAATATTCTCCATGACGAAATCGAATTAACCCTAAAACTGAAAAGATTGTTTTTGCATCACAATTTAATTAAGAGCTCGAAATTTAAATTACTATAATTTTGCATGTCTGTTCATGTTCTTGCATATTAAATTTTTTAAATCAATGTTCTGAAGAAACTACAAGGTGTCCACTCGCTCTCGGCCACAGATATACGCTTATACATATCAAAGTAATGGTCATAAGTTAAATTAAAATTTGCCACTAAACAAACCTTAGGTGTGTGAGAATCATGCTGACATCACAACAAGTGTTGGAAGTATCTCCATTAGCAATCAAGGCCTGCCTGTACGCAACGCTTTTCATGTTACGGAAGGTTGGCACCAACACACAACACATTGGGGAGTAACGTCGTCAATTGACTGCCGGAATTTTGTCTTTCAGTTGTATGAGAGTACGTGGCTTGTTGCGATACACTTTCTTCATTTCAGCATGCCCCATAGGAAGAAATCCGGAGGAATAAGGTCATGCGACCTAGGTGGCCAAAGTCCCTTGGAGATGATCCAATCTTCACAGAAGTACTCAATTTCGTACACGAGTAACTGTCGAGCGACCTCTCTGAAAATGATTCCACCTTATCAGATGCACACCAAGGTTTGTTCATAGCAAATTTTATTAACCTTATGACCAGTACTTTAATATCTATAAGCGTATATCTGAGGTCAAGAGCGAGTGTGACACCGTGTATTTATACTATATATTTAAATCACATGTTTACACATTTGAATAAAGAATATTTTAAAGAAAAGATAATTTAATTCTTCCTTATTATAAAATTGTTAAATCTTTTAAAATAGTGGAAACTTTTAAAATATACTTTTTTTGTTTCATCGTTATCGTCAAAAAGTTCTTATTTATCCTATTTTTTATATATATATATATATATATATATATATATATATATATATATATATATATATATATATATATATATATATATATATATATATATATATATATATATATATATATATATATATATATATATATATATATATATATATATCAAATCACTTATACTTACAAATCTCACTAGCAAGATTGAGATGCGGGCACCACCCAAACTTACAACATTACAAACACAATTTCAATTTAAACCAGGCAACATCTTCCACTTGTACCAGATGCAAAAGGGCCCCGGAGACCGTAAAACACTTTCTTTTAGACTGTCCCTCCTACTGTCGCCCCAAAATCTTCTGGGGCATCACTTCTTTGGAAGATCTCTGGACGAGACCGACTGCGGCGGGAGGCTTCATTAGCGAAGTGTGGCCGCCTCAACAGGGGGTGGTCAGGGGGTGAGAAGGTAAAAAAAAAAAAATATATATATATATATATATATATATATATATATATATATATATATATATATATATATATATATATATATATATATATATATATATATATATATATATATATATATATATATATAGGGATGGAGTGAAGTATCGGTATCGGTTCGGTATCGGTAAATTTTTGTACAAGAGTAAAGTATCAGTATATTTTTAGGTATCGGTATCGGTATCGGTAAAAATTTTGGTATCTCTCCATCCCTAAAATATATATATATATATATATATATATATATATATATATATATATATATATATATATATATATATATATATATATATATATATATATATATATATATATATATATATATATATATATATATATATATAATAATATATATATAGCTGTTCTTCACTTCATTTATCTCACTTATCGTAATGAGTTTCATTTCTTCAAAATCTTTTTACAATCTTCATCTTCAAATTTATTTATGTTAAGTGAAATATCCGAAGGTTAACCATTCAGAGGTAATAAATTTTGTAAATTTTATTCTAAAATATTATTTTGTGGTCAAATTTATCGTTTATATTTTCAGAGGCATTGGTAGATGCCGCTAATACAGAAGATAGCACCAGCTCAGACAGTCATTCTAGCCCGGCACAGTACCACCCAACTTCGGAAAATCCAATCCATCAGCAGAAAAGTAAAAATGAAACCGTGAAACAAATCCTAGAACTTCTAAATGAGATGGAAAGTTCAAACCAACTTGATTTATCGACTTTTAATAAAGTTCATCCATGCTCCCATTGTTCGGGAAAATTAATCACTGTATAAAAACTAATATGTGAATTTAATATTTATCAGTTTGTTATATATATAACTATTATAATTATGTATTTATTTGTTAAAAGAACTTTATTTGAAATAGTCAGGAAACGTCTGTTCGAAAGAATTGTTACATGCTCATAAAGCAAGAATACCAAGTCAGTTTCAGAAGTCTGTATGAATTATTTTTTAAATCTTACGTGTAGTGAAAAAATAATCCAGAAACACACACGAAAACAAATCTCAAGTTGGGGAAAAATAAAAGTAGAAAAGTAATAGAAAATTCTCCCATATTAATTTACCTTATTCCGATATATATATATATATATATATATATATATATATATATATATATATATATATATATATATATATATATATATATATATATATATATATATATATATATATATATATATATATATATATATATATATATATATATATATATATACACACACTTTAAGCTTTCCCCAACCTTAAGGTAGAGTAATTGTCAGGCCATTAGATAAACTGTATATTGCTCTCTAAAGTTGTAAACTTTTAAGAAATTGCTTGTATTAGTTTTCTTGCAGTATATTTTAACTTTTTTTTTTTTTTTTTTTTTAAATAAACGCGTTTGTAAACAGAGTTCTGTTTAAATGGTTATTGAAGTTGTTTGCACAAATACAGAAATGAAGAGAAACTAGTTTGTTTATGTACGCTTCACCATCCATTTTTTTCTTTCTGCGTTTAGTACTTATGGAGACTACTTAAAGACAAAAGTATCCTGACACTTTTTCTTCCTTTTAACAAAACTCTTAAAATGGAAATTGTCCCAACAACCACCCACTACTAGATTCGTTCTGAAATATACTATTCATATGCTCTTTGGATACAACCTGCCCCCCCCCCCCCCCCAGATACTGTTGATTCAATAAATAATTTCTAGTAGCCCTTCTACATTAGTGAAAGTATTAGAGAACTAATAATAAATTATATAATTTTGTAAGATACCAACCATATGGTCAAGAGGTAAATATATTTTCAAATATCACTTCATTTAAATGTTAGGTTATGTGAAATAGTTTGGAATGCATGCGCACATTATTTTTAAATAAATTAAGCGTAACATTTAATGTTTTTAATTGATAAAATTTTCATATGAATTTTTTTTAAAATCATTCAGACCTTTAAGTATTAATTAGATGCAAATTCATATTTAGTAATTTGAGTGCATTCATGGTGGTGAGTCCATTTCTCCTTTGACTTTAGACTTCCCTACAAAAATTTTTTTTTAAAATTCTATTGTATATTTTCCATTATAGTGTTAATATCGGCAGTTAGGTAGTATTTTCGTTTTAACATATATGCAAATATTTTCTAATAAACATGTTAAAAAGCAGAAAATGCTGAACTATGTATGGGTTTATTTGACCCTAAAGATTTTCCTGGGTGAGATTCAACAATGTAATAAATTTCTTTATATTGAAGGCTATAAATAGCTTTTATAGGGTTTAAATCAATATAATAAAAATTCATTTAAATTTATTAAATATAATTTAAAAACTACTATATAAATACAGACTTCTTGAAAAATGATTTTCATAAATGAAAATAGGCAAAATTCAATATTTTGTACATACATACAAAAGCTAAAATGTTATATTTTATTTCGCATATTTTATAGTCATTCCTTTAATAGTTCAAGGAAATAATTTCTATGAGAATATTTTATATTAGCTTTTTATGTTACTGTTATTAGATTCTTTATATTTTTAAAATGTATACCTTTTTCAATAAAGGAATACAAAACTGTGTTGAATACCATTTCCTTCCACCACTATATGTTTTTTTTCTCCCTCCATAGGTTTTCTTGACACTGGCATATTTACTGACCTTCATAGGAATTCTTAATTCACATAAAATGTGAAGGATCCGAAAATTTTGACGTAAGTATGTAAAATAATGAAGGCAATGGAATGAGTAAGAGAAGCAAAGGATACTGAATTTCAGTAGCAGCCACAATTCCATATGCGTGAAGGAACCAATGGCCAAATAATATCACGAGACTTCTTCCATTCTTTAATGTACCCATGAATAAGCTCTTCATACTCTTAAATTAGAGAAAAATAAGTTAATAATACATGCCAATATTAATGTTACATTAAAGGAAAAAAAATATATTTACTACCTGGTCTAATTGGTAAGCAAAATAGGGCGGGCATTTATCATTATAG
>SEYY01004632.1:15000-17500 GCA_009176605.1 Armadillidium nasatum
GAAGGCAAATTAAATGTTTTCATGAAGCTCATGAAGACTGAATTTAAACTTACTATTATTTTAAGCTAATCATACAACGAATTTCATTTTATGAAGCATTTTATAAATACGTAAATAAATACTTTTACACGAACGAATATATTAAATTTTCAAGTACATGATATTAGAGTATTTAAAACACATTTACGCATACATTGCATTTAAGTAACATCCATCTATATATATATATATATATATATATATATATATATATATATATATATATATATATATATATATATATATATATATATATATATATATATATATATATATATATATATATATATATATATATATATATAATATTGTACCCGAAAGTTATTAAACACTTCACTAATGTAACTGACGAAAAGAAAATACATAAACCACTGTAAATAAGAAAGAATATAAACGCAACTTATAACAGACGGGAAAACACTAATTATGAAGGGAAGAAAGTAGGAAAAAGGTGAAATCTGAATTAACTGTGATCGATTCCTCACTTTTATTCCCATATAAATTTTTTTTGCAAGGTCCTATGATAAAACCAATAGGATACATAGAGCCCCATGTGAAGTCCAATAGGTTCTTATGACAAAACCAAAAGTGATCATGATAATCTTTGTACACGGGCTTTGCTTAGGATCGATAAGGTATCTCCTTTAGAGAAACCTATGAACCCCATGCAAAAACCAATGTAAAATTAAAAATAAATAAGCTACAACAACCTATAGTGTGAACCATATCTTGCTAATGCAACACTCTTGTATATAATGTAAAACCTAAAGGTTAACGATATATTATATTTGAATACGAAATTTAAAGTATATTACTAACCTGCTATTTGTCAGAAATGAAGAAACGCCATCTGTTGAGTTTGAAACGAACTCTTGAAATTTACCAGCAAGGAAGCGAACCATAATACACTGGATTAAATTTTCAGTTTTAACCGTTGCGCTACAAGGAAACTTTACTAATTTGATGTAAAAATTTTCCTTTTAAGCAAACTTAATTTTCTTTTTTATTTTTATTTTAATTTATATATATATTTATTTTAATATATATATATATATATATGCTATTTTTGAAAGTACAGATTATATAGTTTCGTATAAAAACGTTGAAAAAATGTACTGAAAGCCATTAACTCATCACTATCACCACTCACGGGTTGGGCTAAACGGGGGCTCCGTCCCCTGTAAACAAATATATATATATATATATATCAAAATTAGGAGATTACATTTCAAATTATTCACTCTTACGATTTCTTCTTTAATACAAAAATAAAATAAAATTAAAAAATAAATTTAAATATAAGCAATATGAAGTAGTACAAATATATTTTTCAAAAAATCTTAAAGAATAAACAACTGGTGAATAAAAATTACTCTAATTGTCAATTCTCAAAAAAATATATGAGATCTAATTATCACAGCCATATTTATATATTACAATCATAATAAGAAAAAAAAAACGTGTATTTAATGATCAAGATTATATAATCTTTATCATTAAATAGACACATTTATCTTGCAGCGAATATGTTCAATATGAAGAAAAAATATCTTTGGCCATATTCAACGAAATAAAGTTTAAAGAATTATACTTTAACATAAATTACAACTCAAAAACAACTTTGTACGTAGTTAATACTTTCTGAAACAGTTCCAGCATATAGTGTTGAGAAAAATATTTACAAATTTCGAAAATACTTATTGAACATGTGATGACAGCAAAATTTAAAAAAAAAACTATATGAATTTCAAAATTCAAATCCATGGTAACACTGACATTTCCACTTTTTCCTTTAATTTATTTGTGAAGTATCGACCCCTTTGAATAATTTTAAGAAAATATATTTATTTTGATGGTAAATCTGCTTCAAACTTTGGAAGTTCCATTCCGGGAGTCCAGTGTTGCGCAAGACCTACATGAATTTTAAGTAATTTCAAGCAGGCAATGCTTGCAAGATCTTCATCAGTAAGGTCTCTTGGTCGAAGTACTTGGACTAAAAGCAAACCCTGTAAGAATAATTTGCAAAACAAAAATATTAAATAATATCGTAAAACGTTTTTCAAACTTAAAAATTAACAGTTATTCGTACATGGCATTTTTAGGGTAAAGTTACTAGGCAAGGATAACTTCAAAACTACGAACATTCAAACAAAACTAATACTTACTTTACTAACGTGGTTACTGAGTCCTTTCAAGACATGCAATATCAGTAAGAGTAAGCCGTTTATTATTCGATAAATGGGCATCATCTTCAAGTGTATCTTCCCACAAACACTGGATGCAAACCATAAATTGAGAGTGACAAAATGGTGGTCCTTCTGGATATAACACTTAAAAAGAAAAAAAAATTATATATATATATATATATATATATATATATATATATATATATATATATATATATATATATATATATATATATATATATATATATATATATATATATATATATATGTATATG
>SEYY01004632.1:22500-57500 GCA_009176605.1 Armadillidium nasatum
TATATATATATATATATATATATATATATATATATATATATATATATATATATATTAGGAGAAGAGTTCTTGCATATGGAGTTCGCCATTCAGCTATGGATGCCAAGCATCCCATCAGGGATGGGAGTCAGGAAAAAGTAACTGACTCTGGCTCCCGACTCCCGATGTAGGGGAGAGTGCGTGCTCAACACTCTTCTCAACCTCTCTCCCTTTCACCGACTCTCGGATCGTAGCTCGTAATTAAATAATTGTTATTAAATTATTAATTAATTATCCAATTTTCTTACTTCCTTATTATTATTATTATTATTATTAATTATATTTCTTTGCGAAATAATTCCAAACTAAATTTCCAATATACACTATTCGGACACATGTAAAAAGGTAGCATATATATATATATATATATATATATATATATATATTATATATATATATATATATATATATATATATAATATATATATATATATATATATATATATATATATATATATATATATATATGCGTGTGTGTGTGTGTGTGAGAGAGAGAGAGAGAGAGAGAGAGAGAGAGAGAGAAAAAAATTTTTTTTTTTTTTTTTATAATTTTTTTTTTAAATAAAAAAAAAAGTCTTAAAAACTAAAAAGTTGGTGCAAACTAGGTGAGTAGGGAAGGGAGTCGGTAGGAGTCGCTTAATTTAACCGACTCCGACTCTCCATTCCTGTTCTAAACATTTATTAAAATTCCTAAAAGATAATATTTTAATTTATGGAATATACTTGGGCAAAACCAAATATGAAATACATGACTAAGTATTGGTTGTACAGGGAATGCAATCCTCAGTTGCCTAGCAATACACAAATGTTCTATCTTATTATTGTGTATTTCTTATAATAATTAAAGTATCAGTATCGGTATCAACATCTAAAAAAACAGAGTGTCAGTATCAGCCTCTTTACTGGTATCGGTACATCTCTAATATATATATATATATATATATATATATATATATATATATATATATATATATATATATATATATATATATATATATATATATATATATATATATATATATATATATATATATATATATATATATATATATCCCCAGGAAGGGTTATTAGCCCTATCAGTAGGTTCATTCGAGGATGAACCAACAGTTTCACAGACTGATGGCAAACATCCACTGGTTGGTCAGGCCTATCATGGATACTGATTTTGATTCCACCAGCAGCAAGCACACCACTGGTGTACTTATTAAGCATAAGTGGAGCTAAGCACAAGAGAACTGATCGAATTTCTATACTCCATCCCAGCCTTGAACCCAGGTCTCTCATGTGTTAAGTGAGTGGTCAATCAACTGAACTACAGAGTCGCTTTATATATATATATATATATATATATATATATATATATATATATATATATATATATATATATATATATATATATATATATATATATATATATATATATATATATATATATATATATATTATATATATTACAAAAAAATGAACATTTTATTTCAAGCTTGCAGTTATGTGAGTAAGTTAATAAATTTTGAAATACATATCTTTATTATTTAAACCTGAATAGCCAAAGGTACTGTTATATAGAATAAAGTAGAAAAAGATAGAACAAATTTTATATTTTAATAATTTCAAAATTTTAGTTAACATAGGAACATAGTTCTTATAACTAAGAAATTTATTTTTAACAAATATCTGGTTGGATAATAGTTCTATCCAGCCAGATAGCTGGATAGACTGTATAACCAGATATTCAGCCCATCCCTAGTGCAAATTTACTGAAAACATGTTAAAAAACAAAAATATAAATGCTAATTAACTTAAAAACTACAGATACTCACATTTTCCCAAAGTGCTTTTGCATGCTCAAGGTTATGAACAGCTACAAATCCATATTTAAATAAACCTCTATAAATATGTTGCGTACCAATTCCATGTTCTAATATAGGGCCTATTGGAACTGGTAGTGAATCTTTATTTTTGTTTTTACTTTTCTTTTTTCTAACAACTGGCATTGTTGCCATTTTTATCTGAAAATTGTTGATAATTTTTTGATTAATAAATACCGCAATAATGTTTAGAGATGGGTCAGATAGCAAATTTGAAAGATAACTGGATACTGGATATCCAACAATTTTCAAAAACTAGACACCAAATATTTGGCCAGATGTTCGGTTTTCATTTTTTAACTATCTGGCTAGAAATCTACCAAAAATTGCTGACTATTAATTTAAATTCATATTAATTGTTAATTTTAAATTATGTATATATTATATATATATATATATATATATATATATATATATATATAATATATATATATATATATATATATATTATATATATATATATATATATATATATATAATCAGTGTACTTGAAAATAAATAAATAAATAAAAAACTTTACTACAGAACAGTTGGCATATTTGCTTTAATTTGATTTAATTAAAAGCAAAAATATCTTTGAATTCAGTATATCAGTATTCAATTTTATACAAAAAATTTAGTTTTTACAATTTTTTTTGTGACTAAAGTTGTCTAATATGCTTCATATATCTTTCCTTACTTCATTTTCCTTTATTTTATGTTTAGAGTTTTTAAAAAAATATTTATTACTACCATGAACTAAAAAATTATCAAAATATATTATATAACTTTTTAATACTAACAATGTCAGTACTGCACAGTAAAAGGGTAAAATAAAATTTTAATTAAAGCATGAAGCCTACTTGTGTTCAATAAAAATATAAAATATAAAAATTTTAGGTTATAAAAAGGAAGTTACTATTTGGAATTTTAATACTGATATTTCAATATATGAATGATATAGCAATATTAAAATTTGATAGATATCAGTGTATAATGAAAAGTAAAGTCTACCACTCACAGGGTTAGCTGAATGGAAGACTCCACCCTATAGACAAATCAAATGAATTCAAATGCAACTATCAAAACTGAAATCAATTTATTAATTATCAAAACTGAAATCGATACATATTATATATATTGATCTATTGATATGCACCTTTTTTTATTCAAAATTGCAACCTCTTGACTTTTTATATTGGAAGTTTAAGATTTTGAGATAATTTTATTAAATAAAAATAGTTTCCTGGCTCAATTAGGCTTTATTTAATGCATTGATATAGAGCTTATTTTGCTTTTACAGCTTCAACAGAATAAAATTAAAGCCGTCTTCTTTGAGTTAAAATTTCCATTTATCTTAAGCGACTGCGTAAAGTAAGCCAAAAAACACTGTTCTGCGAGGCAATTTGACAGGAAAAGTAGTAATAATCTTAAGCTGAAGCTGAAATCTCAAGATTGGTGTAGACATATCTAAAAAACATCTTTGCACATCATGTGACTTTTGTAACCAAAATTCATGTGCTTTCCATACGCTGGGAGTTATTTTTATAGAAGAAAGTACTGTGATATTTATATAATATAGGAGTCTCTTATTTTGTAAAAATTGGGAACATTTTCAGTGCTTGATTTTTTTTCCTTTCTTTCTTTTTTTCAGCATATTTGAATATTTGATGTTCTGATGGACCTACCCAATGACAAATATTTTAAAAGCAAAGCATTAAAACTTATGTGAAATTTAAATTCATATATTATAATGTTAAAAAATAAATATAGGAATAACGATGGATACATAAAGCTTCAAGGTGATCTAGATAGGCTTCTTGGTTGGGCAGAGAGGTGGCAAATGAACTTTAATAGTAAAAAATGTAAAGTTCTTCATGTAGGTTACTCAAATGAAGGATTTAATTATGAAATGAATGGGGAGTGGCTTGAGATTGTGGACCAAGAAAAGGATTTAGGTGTGATTATTAGCAGTAATCTGAAGGTGGGTGATCAATGTTTGGAAGCAAGGAATAGAGCTAATAAGATGTTAGGTATAATTAATCGCAATGTAGTTTACAAGAGCAAAGAGGTTATAAGCAAGCTATATAATAGCTATGTTAGGCCAGCATTAGAGTATTGTGCACAGGTTTGGGCTCCTCATTTAAGAAAAGACATAGATATGCTGGAGATAGTAAAATGTCGAGCAACAAGGATGATTTCTGGCTTTGAAAATAAGAGCTATGAAGAGAGGTTGAAGGAGTTAGGAATGTTCTCAGTTGAAAGGAGATTTCTCAGAGGGAATATGATACAAGTTTACAAAATATTTGCATCTGACAGTAATACAGAGATTGAAAAATACTTTATATTGGACCGTGGAAGAGTAACTAGAGGACATAAGAAAATTAAAAAGAAGCCATGCCATCTCGATCTAAGAAAATATTCTTTCAGTAATAGAGTTGTTAATTTTTGGAATGACTTGCCAGAAGAGATTGTTGACTGTGATTCTCTTGTCAAATTTAAAAGGGGGCTAGATAGATTTATGGATGGTTTAGGTATTATATAGTATAACTTGACTAAGCCAAATTGGTGGGTATATATGAATTTTTAGATCAACAGATCAACCTATGACTAAGCCTAATGGCAGTTTTTTTGTAGTGGGTGATGGTTCATTGAATGCTGCATGTGTAGTTGGCTTGGTGTTGCTTTTATCTTTGCATGAATGAACTGATAACTAGGGAAGGGATAGACCTAGTCTTTTGTGCATGTACTAGTATTGTTATTGTTATTATTATTATTATTTGCTTGGACTGGGACAGTCTCGATAGGCCCTTGTGGCAAATTTTGCTTGTGGCTTCTAACTGTCTCTATTTTTCTATGTTCCTATTTGTTTTATTTTCTCCATTAACTGTTTAAAAAACAAAAAACAAAAAAAAATTAGATTTCTTTTTCATAGTTACTACCCATTACAATATACCTATATACTAATAAACTAACATTCCTAATAAAAAGGAAACTTTTTCAAAAAAAAAAAGGTTTTTATTTGCAATATTACATTTTCTTCATCAGAAAAATCACAAATACCATCCATCCATCCTGACGAATAACAAATGAAAAAAATGTAAACAAAGAACAGCTGATTAATAGATTAAGGCACGGTTTTAAGGTAGGTTTTTGAAAAACCCATTCTTTGAGTCAAACCGAAATATTGCTAAGAAAACCACTCAAAGGAAGGCTTGACTAAACCAGGATTAAAAAACTGACAGGTGCTCAATTAACATGCTTCGATTCAAAAAGAAGAAGGCATAATTAAAAATCGAAGTTAGCTCACCTAGCTATAAAATTCCATTGTTTTCTTCATTAGAGCCCTTTTAGATTTATTTGGATTAGATGTACTTCACTAATAAAGTTTAGGATATACCCGTAATGACCGAAACGATAAATTGCAATAATTGCAACAATAATAGACAAGAAAAACCAGGAACTTGCAACAAACCGTTCAATAGTAATTCTAAAAATTTAACTGGGGTGATGAAAAATTTGAATCTTAAATTCCTTATAATTTTTCGAAAGATATAATTTTAAGAACTATGGGGTAGCTAAATTATGCTCAATTTTTATTTAAAGACCTGAAAGAGAAGGGTCCCAATTAGTGTTACAATTAACTAATATGAGGAGACTTACCAAACTTTGGACTTACTATGATTTATTCGAAAAAATGTTGCCTTCTTGAAGTTCCTTAATATATAACTTTACTAAATTTTAGAACGCTATAGAGGTATACACTTGAGTAGAAGTTAATTGAAAGGATAGTAAGAAAGAGGTGAATAAGAAAAATATATAACCTCATACCAACAAGCAAAAAAAAAAAAAAGGACTTGCATTTTCTAAAAACGTCTGAACGGGACGTTAAATTAGAAAAAGTGCTAATTTTTTAATTAAACAGTAGCTTGTTTAGGTGCCACACTGAGAGTGCTATATCAACACAAAAAAACTAACTTTACAAACCCCTATGAAGAAGAATTTCTCCAATATGGAGAAAACTTAAAATATATACACTAGATACAATAGTAAAAGTATATAACATTTTTTATAGGAAAGAAAATGTTTTTTTTTTTTTTTTTTTTTTTTTTTTTTTTTTTTTTTTTTTTTTTTTTTTTTTTTAGCTCTGAAAGGGCCATAAAATTTCGTAAAATCCCTCCGACGCTGATTCAGCAACCTGGGCTGTAGTGGAAAGCGAATGATAATACCATAATGATAATACGCTGTTGGAGGCGAATGTTGTGTTGTTAATTAAATGTTGTTATATTCGTTATTATTCCTAGTTGATTAAATTTTTATTATATTTTTTGTGTCTTTAGTATACAAAATCGTTATTCGCGCATATTTCGTCTTATTTTCGATAAATTAAGAATAAAAATGCTGGATTAAACTGCAGTATATATTTTTATGGTAATAATTCGATCTTACACGAACCTCTCTAGTTTTCATTATATTGAAAATATGAAGTCAAAATATGTTTAAATGCATTTTACACATAATTTTCTTTCATGGAAGAGTAATATAAATATATAATAAAAAGAAAAACCATTAAAAAAAAAAAATTAGATATTTTTACTCCAAATGTCTGAAAGCAATTGTTCTTTGACTGGCCTTCGTTTGTACAAAAATAGGAAAACTAATTGAATACCAGGTTGCCATATAGTGAAAATATTTAAATTAGTTAGCTTTATAAAAGAATATGGAAAGCTTGAAGAAGTCCAAACAAAAAAAAGTTTTTTCTTTCATCATTTTAACAGAAAAGGAAGTAAAATAAATTAATTTTTTGGAGGCAAAAAAAGAGATTTTTTTAAAAATTAATTCTTTACTATCTTAAAGCTAACAAGAATGATGATAATGATGATACTAATAATAATAATAATAATAATAGTGATGTATGTTCTGGACTGTCTCGGTCAGGTTGGTGGATTGGTAAGAGATGACCATATATTCTCACTCCTCTGTAAAAATGAGTATAAAATACATATAAGTATGCTATATGAGCAATAACAATATGTAACTTTCTTTAAAGAAAGTACATATAATTTCATACATGTACTGTGAGGTTTTTAATTGTGCAATTTATAGTTACCAATAATTTTTCTAAAAAACACCTTAAATAATATAGATGAACCTTATCACAACTCAACAAATATAAATGGTAAAAACTTCAAGAAAAAAAATAAGTTAGAATACTGGAACTGCATACAACTCATAAAATGGTAAGCAGATAGTGCCATCAGACTTCAGCACATTGAAATGTAATAAAGAAGCTCCATCTAATTTTATATTTATATCAGGTGATTTATAAAGCTCTAGAGCAAAACAATTAAGTAACTATAATTACTAAATGGTAATAACTCTCATAAATACACACATGAGCCTGGTAAAAACTAAGCATAAAAAATTAGGCTTTACATAGCCCTGAGTTATTTTCAAATGAAAATTTAATACTTTACAGAGTTTATATTTTTTTATGGGTTGTTGAGCAATTAAGAAAGAGGTAATAACCAGTACATTGATCTCACCTGAACAAATTTGGTTTTCTTCCTTCAGCACAATTCTTGAGGTAGACAGCAAACAGTCGTCAGGTTCAAGATTTTGTAAGACTTTTGATGACTCCTGGAGGTGAATCTTGTACTATAACTTTATTTGATGTACATTAATCTGTTGGAAAATACAAATTCTTTGGCAAATAAATGCTCTTCTGCATTTATATGTCTTATTTTAAAATATTAGAAAAAATCCTATCTTTCTGGTATGGGCTAGTATGGGCTAGAACCTAGGTCTCTCTTTTTCCAAGCTATAGCATCAGCGTCAAAAAGTGTTGCCATTTTTTTTTTTTTTTTTTTGGAGGATTTTATTTTTTGAATTTCAGTGGATTTTGGGGGGAGATCAAATGACTGGGGTTCCCTCTTTCTGATGTAAATTAATTTATTAATGAAAATAAGGATTTTATAAGACTGAAATGTATTTTAATTTATTTTTTTTATTTATATACCAAACCTCATATGTGTCTTTACCAGAGTCATTTCAAATTTTTTGTAATGAATTTTAGCAAACTGGGAGATATAATAATATGATGATTTGTGAGAAGACTGAGAGAACTCAACAATGATGACATAATACAGTAAGCAAGTTGGGATATGAGAAAACTGAGAGAACTAAAATGATGACATAATACAGTAAATAAACTGGGAGATAAATAATGATTTAAGGTTCAATAAGAAACTATGAAGTATGGAATGGTGGCTTAATATTTTATAAGAAACTAGTTTTCTGAAACTAGTTTTCCAGACACTCCAGGCCAAGGGTTCAATTTATCCAAATTGAACTGATGAATAATTCACCAAAGAGAAAACAAAAAAACTAAAAACTAAAATGAAACAATGAATATTTTAAAAATAAAATAAACACAAAATAAATGAAATCACATAAGTAAATGAAATGTTTAAGCATATATGACTTAGAAACCAAAAAAATTTTTCTAAGTAATGTCAACTTATATACTAAATTAAATTCTACCTTAAGAATAAAATATAGATGCTAATGGAAGGTTTTACTTAATATCTAAGAGCCTTTAATTTATTATGGCATTTGAGAACAACTTTGGCTTTGGTCATTCTTCCATTGCATCTTTGGTACTTTGTTCCTTAGGAACAGACTGGTTGTTTTGTCATGCTCAACAGAATTATTTGAACAAATGTGAACTTTACCTCTATCAAATGGGAGTTGGTTTGTGAGCTTAAGTTTTAATTTACTAATAAAGAAAATATCATTTTTTGTTTTAAAATATAACATAGGAAACTGAGAATACTTCACGGTACTTTCAAAATACTGATGGTTTCCTATTTGGTAACAATTTAAGATGTACTTATCTTGGTTTTTGTTTGAAATAGTGTTTGAGTTTAAGAATGAAGTAGGAACTTTAACTCTTAATACATTTGTTGGTGTTTCCCAATGTAATTCTAGAAATTCATCTATGGGAGAATAATTTTCAAAATATGCGTTTGAAATAAATTTATCAACTAAGAGATCAATAATAAAGAAATGCAATCCAAAAAAACAAGACTTAGAGTTGGAATGAATTATACTATAGCCAAATGATGATTCTTTTCCATTATTTGGAGGTGTACCATTACTCATATAATAAAGTAAATAAAGAAAACTTTTCAGCTTTTTCATATCTCTCTCATTATTTCCTATATTAAAATTTAATATATATAATGAAACTAGGATCACTAGTGTAGTTTGGGCCCAACACACATCAAGGCACAACATTAAACTGTGATGTCTCACAGTGTAAAATTTGTTGGGTGGATTTCCAAACCAGCACAAAAGTTGAATTTGATCAACTTTAATCAAACTTATGGTATTAAATGCCTTCTTTAAACCATCTCCTAACATAAGCTTTGATCTTAAATGTATGAGACAACTTGCTATTTTATGATTCAGGTTGGGTATAGAAAGGGTTTGGTTAGTACATGTGGGAACTTTTCTAAACAAAATTTCACAAGTGTTGGGGAGAAAATCAACATTACCCGTGGTAAAGTTTTTATCTATTCTAAGGTTAGGCATAGAGAAGTTTTTATCTATTCTAAGGTTAGGCATAGAGAAGTTTTGGTTAGGAAATGTGGGAACTTTTCTAAACAAAATGTCACAAGTATTGGGAAGAAAATCAACATTATCCATGGTAAAGTTTTTATCTATTCTAAGGTTAGGCATAGAGAGGTTTTGGTTAGGAAATGTGGGAACTTTTCTAAACAAAATGTCACAAGTATTGGGAAGAAAATCAACATTATCCATGGTAAAGTTTTTATCTATTTTATCACCATTCATAAATGGAAGAAGACTGGTCTCTAGACACTCTTTACGCAAATACTTAAAATTTTTTATTCTTTTCACTATATCTTCATTTTCCTGACTCATAATAACTTGTTTCATAAGGTCTAAATTGTTAATTTCCCTTGACATATAGTAGGCCTGACCCCCCAAAAATAGTGACATATTTGGTTTACTTATGCTATCTGTTTCACCATTCTGAAAAGCAAAGTGAACCAAATGCTCATTTTCTTCAGTGGTATCATTTTTACAGGTATTAGCATACAAAGGTGTGTTTAAGCAATATTGGTTTTTTAAAGCATCTGGAGTGACTACATTTAACTCCTTTTCATTTACTTTTTTATCATGCACTAAGTTATGACTGGAACTATATAAGACTTCTCCAAATTTATTTACTGCCTCATCATTATGAATCTGTTCTGTATGAGTAATCATATTGGATGAATCAACTTTTTCATTAATTTCTTCAATTTTAACTGAGGTTTCATCCAAAATCTCATAACTTAAATTACATACAGTATCCTGATTTGCCAATTGAACATGACCATTTTGTTCTGAATGAGTAACTGTGTTATCAAATTTTGACTTCATTGCGTTCATCATTATCCATTAAGAATGTATTTAAAGTCTCGGAACTTAAAGTAATTACAATTTCTTCTCTGAACTCACTTACTAATTCAATATGATTATTTGTCTCTGTGGGAGTATTCATATTGTATCTATTAGTATATGAGTGGGGAACATTGATAGATGAGGAGTCTATTTCTATAGTA
This sequence comes from Armadillidium nasatum, assembly GCA_009176605.1. Classification (NCBI taxonomy): domain Eukaryota; kingdom Metazoa; phylum Arthropoda; class Malacostraca; order Isopoda; family Armadillidiidae; genus Armadillidium; species Armadillidium nasatum. The sequence continues at coordinate 33,020 of SEYY01004632.1, forward strand.
TCTAGGGTTGCAATTATATCTAGGCATTTATTACTGTAATCTTCACACTCAACAAATTCCTTTTCTAGCAAACTATATTCTGAGTCTCCAGGGAATTTTAGATTTAATATCTCAGCATTCAGGACATCTAGGTCATTAGCCAACTTTTCAACCCTACACTTTATTCTTTCCATTTCTATTGGAGAAGTAAGGATATCATGTTTTAATTTATTACATTCAATGTTAACACAATTTCGTAGAAATTTTCGCTTTTGTATTAAAAGATACAAACAAACCATTTTGCTTACAATAAATTTCTACTCTCAACACAATATATATAGTATATAAACTTCTAAAAGGTGTTTAAAATATAATACCTATATGAATATATATCCAAAGATTATACAATATTCGTATATGGAAAATGGCTAAATTTGTATTTTAATGCGTAATACACAAAAAAAATTTGATTAGTTTTTGAGGATGACTATTAACCAACAAATAACAAATAAATTGAAATTGTTATTCAAATATGAAAACTTTTTCTCACCAGGGTTGGAATTTGTATTTGTGGAACAAAAAAAAAAAAAAATGAAAAAATTTATATTTTTTGAAAATGCAGATATTTTTTAGAAAAATGTTGTATAAAGATTTTTCAGTTTGGTCAAAATTTTCAAAAAATATGGATATAATATATAAGAATCTGGTAAATACACAAAACTTTAGTTTTAATAAAAACAATTTTAAAATCTGTTATATACGGATTTTTTAGTTTCGACAAAATATTTTCAAAATTGTGATATTGTATAAATCTGAGACATGCACAGATTTTAAGTTTCAATATACAATTTGCACAGGTAGATATTTTGTTAATATCTAAAATATAAGATTATATTTTTTTTGAGTTTCACGTAAAATATTGGTTTGATGTAAAATTGGGTTAGGTTAGGTATTTGGTAAGGTTAAGTTTGGTAAAGTGGTTAGTTTCAACTTGGTAAAGTGGTTAGGTTAAACTTGGTAAAGTGGTTAGGTTAAACTTGGTAAAGTGGTAAAATAATTGAGTTTTAACGTAAAAAAAAAAAAATTTTTTTTTTTTTACTTCAGGTTAGGTATATTAAGATCCACCAACAAGAGCCCTCAGAACAGTCTTACTTCTTTTATGCTATGCTCAAAACAACGTTGGGCGCCATAGTGAAAATATATAATTTGGTTAGCTTTATAAAAGAATATGGAAAGCTTGAAGAAGTCCAAAAAAAAAAAGTTTTTTTCTTTCATCATTTTAACAAAAAAAAAAAAAAAAAAAAAAAAAAAAAAAAAAAAAAAAAATTTTTTAAATAAATTAATTTTTTGGAAAAAATTTTTTAAAAAAAAAAAAAAAAAAAAAAAATAATGATAATACTAATAATAATAATAATAATAGTGATGTATGTTCTGGACTGTCTCGGTCAGGTTGGTGGATTGGTAAGAGATGACCATATATTCTCACTCCTCTGTAAAAATGAGTATAAAATTCACTATAAGTATGCTATATGAGCAATAACAATATGTAACTTTCTTTAAAGAAAGTACATATAATTTCATACATGTACTGTGAGGTTTTTAATTGTGGAATTTATAGTTACCAATAATTTTTCTAAAAAAACACCTTAAATAATATAGATGAACCTTATCACAACTCAACAAATATAAATGGTAAAAACTTCAAGAAAAAAATAAGTTAGAATACTGGAACTGCATACAACTCATAAAATGGTAAGCAGATAGTGCCATCAGACTTCAGCACATTGAAATGTAATAAAGAAGCTCCATCTAATTTTATATTTATATCAGGTGATTTATAAAGCTCTAGAGCAAAACAATTAAGTAACTATAATTACTAAATGGTAATAACTCTCATAAATACACACATGAGCCTGGTAAAAACTAAGCATAAAAAATTAGGCTTTACATAGCCCTGAATTATTTTCAAATGAAAATTTAATACTTTACAGAGTTTATATTTTTTTATGGGTTGTTGAGCAATTAAGAAAGAGGTAATAACCAGTACATTGATCTCACCTGAACAAATTTGGTTTTCTTCCTTCAGCACAATTCTTGAGGTAGACAGCAAACAGTCGTCAGGTTCAAGATTTTGTAAGACTTTTGATGACTCCTGGAGGTGAATCTTGTACTATAACTTTATTTGATGTACATTAATCTGTTGGAAAATACAAATTCTTTGGCAAATAAATGCTCTTCTGCATTTATATGTCTTATTTTAAAATATTAGAAAAAATCCTATCTTTCTGGTATGGGCTAGTATGGGCTAGAACCTAGGTCTCTCTTTTTCCAAGCTATAGCATCAGCGTCAAAAAGTGTTGCCATTTTTTCCTTTTTTTTTTTTTTTGGAGGATTTTATTTTTTGAATTTCAGTGGATTTTGGGGGGAGATCAAATGACTGGGGTTCCCTCTTTCTGATGTAAATTAATTTATTAATGAAAATAAGGATTTTATAAGACTGAAATGTATTTTAATAATTATTTTAAATTTTTTATTATACTTTATATACCAAACCTCATATGTGTCTTTATCAGAGTCATTTCAAATTTTTTGTAATGAATTTTAGCAAACTGGGAGATATAATAATATGATGATTTGTGAGAAGACTGAGAGAACTCAACAATGATGACATAATAAAGTAAGCAAGTTGGGATATGAGAAAACTGAGAGAACTAAATGATGGCATAATACAGTAAATAAACTGGGAGATAAATAATAGGAACATAGGAACATAGGAAAAATAGAGACAGTTAGAAGCCACAAGGGCCTATCGAGACTGTCCCAGTCCAAACAAATATTAACTATCAATACTAATACATGCACAAAGACTAGGTCTGTCCTATCCCTAGTTATCAGTTTACTCATGCAAAGATAAAAAATAACACCAAGGCCAGTTTTACATGCAATATTCAATGAACCATCACCCACTACAAAAAAAATAAACTGCCAATTAGGCTTGGTCATAGGTTGATCTAAAAATACAAATATACCCACCAATTTGGCTTAGTCAAGTTATTCTATATAATACCTAAACTATCCATATATCTATCTAGCCCCTTTTTAAATTTGACAAGAGAATCACAGTCAACAATCTCTTGTGGCAAGTCATTCCAAAAATTAACAACTCTATTACTGAAAGAGTATTTTCTTAGATCGAGATGGCATGGCTTCTTTTTTAATTTTCTTATCATGTCCTCTAGTTACTCTTCCTTGGTCCACTATAAAGTATTTTTCAATCTCTGTATTACTGTCAGATGCAAATATTTTGTAAACTTGTATCATATCCCCTCTGAGAAATCTCCTTTCAACCGAGAACATTCCTAACTCCTTTCAACCTCTCTTCATAGCTCTTATTTTCAAAGCCAGAAATCATCCTTGTTGCTCTACGTTGGACTCTCTCCAGCATATCTATGTCTTTTCTTAAATGAGGAGCCCAAACCTGTGCACAATACTCTAATGCTGGCCTAACATAGCTATTATATAGCTTGCTTATAACCTCTTTGCTCTTGTAAACTACATTGCGATTAATTATACCTAACATCTTATTTGCTCTATTCCTTGCTTCCAAACATTGATCACCCACCTTCAGATTACTGCTAATAATCACACCTAAATCCTTTTCATTGCTCCACAGTCTCAAGCCACTCCCCATTCATTTCATAATTAAATCTTTCATTTGAGTAACCTACATGAAGAACTTTACATTTTTTACTATTAAAGTTCATTTGCCACCTCTCTGCCCAACCAAGAAGTCTATCTAGATCACTTTGAAGCTTTATGCATCCATCATTATTCCTTACTGAGGTAACCACTTTGGTATCATCAGCAAACTTAGAAACCTTACATTTAAGGCCTTTGTCTAAATCATTTATATAAATAAGAAACAAAAGTGGTCCCAGCACAGAACCCTGTGGGACCCCACTCTTCACCGTTTCCCATAATGACTTATTTCCATTAAGTAATACACACTGCCTTCTGTTCTTTAACCACTCTTTAATCCAATTGTGTACCATACCATTTATACCACACTGTGACAACTTTTGCATCAACCTAACATGGGGTACCTTATCAAAAGCTTTGCTAAAGTCTAAATATATAACATCAACTGGATCACCCCTGTCTATGCATTCAGTAATATATTCCATAAATTCTAGTAGATTTGTCTGACATGATCTACCCTTTCTAAAGCCATGCTGGGAGTTATATAGTATCTTGTTATCATCTAAATGCTTCTCTATATGACTTTTCAGTAACTTTTCCAAAATTTTCACGAAAAGAGATGTTAAACTAACTGGCCTATAGTTCCCTAAATCTTCCTTACTACCTTTTTTAAAAATGGGCACCACATATGCCGTTTTCCAGTCTTCAGGTACCTCTCCAAAAGCAATAGATCGCTTAAAAATCAAATACAGTGCCTTTGCAATACTGCTACTCCCCTCTTTTAGAATTCTACCATATACACCATCTGGACCCGCTGCCTTATTTGGGTCAATATGTTCTAGTAAAGATTTTAATTTCATTTAACTCAATTTCAAATGCTTCACACCTATTCATTACATGTATACTAGAACTATTAGTCTCTAAACTGCTATCCAACCTTTCCTCAGTAAACACTGATGCAAAATAAGCGTTGAAAATATTAACCAATTCCTTATCTGAGCTTACTAAATTTCCATCAATTTTAATTGGGCCAATTTTCTTATCCTTGCTTTTAAATTTATAAAAACTAAAAAACTTTTTCAGGTCTTTATTACTGTTTCTTGCCAAATTAATTTCTGCCATTCTCTTTGCTCTTCTTATTGACTGGTTAAGTTCATTCCTAATTCTCTTATAATGTTCCAAATCTTCCACCCTGCTCCTACCTTTGAATATTTTAAAACATCTACGCTTTTCACTGATTTTCTCTTTTATCTCTCTACTCCACCAATTAGGTTTTCTATTTGCCACCCTAATGGATTTATCTTTAAAACACACAGACTGAATGGAAGACAATATTTCCTTGAAGTATTCCCACATGATGAAACAATTCTGACCATCAAACTCCTTATCCCAGTCAATTTCATTGAGCATTGCTCGGAATTTGCTAAAATCTCCGTTTCTGAAATCTAATATCTTTTCCCTATTGACTTGCAATTTGGGCCCAGACCTCATATTCCAGTTAAATCTAATAATATAATGATCACTAGCTCCTAAAGTCTCCCCAACTTCGATATCATTCACCATATTCTCATCATTTGTTAATATTAAATCTAACAATGCCGCATGCCTTGTCGGTTCTTGAACCATCTGACTCAAAAAGTTGTATAGAATACAATTTACAAATACTGAACTTCTATTAACCATGCAACTCAAAGTATTCCACTCAATGTCTGGAAAATTAAAATCACCCATAATGACTACCCCTTTTGCATTATTTTCACACGCTACTTTGATTTCCTTCACCATATCTTCATCTAATACTTGACTCTGATCAGGAGCTCTATAAAATGCTCCTATCCTGTATGATTTATTATACATAAGAATATCTACCCACAGAGATTCCACATCCTGATTTGTTTTAATGTCAGCAATTAACACCGATTCAATATTGCTTTTAACATAGAGTGCTACACCTCCACCATTTCTTCCTCTACGTTGGTATAGGTAAAATGAGTATCCTTCTATTTCATATTCCTGTAGGGAAGGTTCAATCAGTATGGAATGGTGGCTTAATATTTTATAAGAAACTAGTTTTCTGAAACTAGTTTTCCAGACACCATATTTGTCCTTTGACTGTTCTATTATTTTTCTGCAATGTACTACAACCTTCGATATATAGAAATATCAATATATCAAAACATCAATATATCAATGCAAATTTTTTGATTTTTGTATTATTATTTAGCTTCTATTCATGTACGCCTATTTTTATTATTATTTTTTTTTTATTATTATTATTATTATTTAGTTTTCTAGCATACTTAGTTTGACTTATCATAACCTGAATGACTGAAGTTTGCTGTGTTATACAGGCCTAACTGATTGTGTTTTTGCAGATAAATATTTTTTCTTTTTATTATGTATTTATATTATTCTTCCATGGAAGAAAAGTATGTGTAAGAATGCATTTAAACATATTTTGATGTCATATTTTGGCCCGATTTTCTTTTCCTATTCAGACTAACTATGAAAACGAAATGATTAGAATTTTTTTTATGGTTAATTGACGAATGATATTAAGGGAAAAAAAAATTTTAAACTAATAAAAAAATTTAATTATATATATATAATATATATATATATATATATATATATATATATATATATATATATATATATATATATATATATATATATAGGTAAAGGTGGAGATTGTTTCTGAGTTTCGATTGTTAAAAAATATCAAAAATCGAAAATATCGGAGAAGCCTATCGTAAGCAAGAGAATTGCCAGAGGTACTATTACTAGATATACACACAATTATTATTACTTACTTTTCTAGCAGAACCTAATTCGACTTATCATAACCTGAACTACTGAAATTGCTGTAAAAAGAGGCCTAACCTACACAAGAAGTTGCTGTAAAAGAGACCTAACGTACACAAGAACGTTTGCACGACATAGTAGCCTAGGACTAATTATAGGTAAAAAGTATCGATTAAAATAAAATATCGATATAAAAAATATCGAAACTCAGAAACAATCTCCACCTAAGCCATATATATATATATATATATATATATATATATATATATATATATATATATATATATATATATATATATATTATATATATATATAGAGGTAATTCTTTAGAGACAATCCCGATTTTCTTTTCCTACTCAGACTAACTATGAAAACGAAATGATCATAATTTTTTTTATGGTTAATTGACGAATGATATTAAGGAAAAAAAAAATTTTAAACTAATAAAAATAATTATTTTTCTTCAAATATGGCGATAGTCAAAAAATAGGGTAATCGATCTGGCACATGCCTCTATTTTTCACTATATTGAAAATCTGAAGTCAAAATATGTTTAAATGCATTCTATGCATACTTTTATTTCATGGAAGAGTTATATAAATACATAATAAAAAGAAAAATTTCCAAAAAATTAAAAAAGAAAATATTTATGCTGCAAAAATGAAATCAACTGTCTTTTAAACTGTCCTATAATACACTTTTAGCTACAACAATGTTCTCAAATGTCTATTTTCTAAATCATTAAGGAGTTATAAAAGGTTTATGGAAATCTTAGCACACCCACCATACAGCCCTGATCTTGCCTAATCTGACTTTTTGTTTCCAAAACTGAAAGACTGCCTTAAAGGTATCAGATTTGAAAGTATAGACCAAGTAAAAAGTGCCATTTCAGATTAATTCAAAATGAAGTATGAAACATTCTTTTGAAATGGAAACACTGACTTAGAGGGTTTGTTGAAAAATAACTGCATTATGTTTATGTATGTTTATTAAATAATTATTTTTTGTTTACTTCTCCCACATATGTTTTTTTTTTTTTTTTTTTTCTTTTTTGAAGCTGATAATTGGTAAAAGGAAGTTAAAGATACAAATGAATGATTCACAAATAGATGTCTGGTATTGAAATATCAGAAATTGTTCTCAAATGTATTTAGTCAGAGTGACATTTTATATGAAAAAAAATTTGTTTTTCAGATTTGAAATTTCTATTTTGTTATATAGATCAAGTATATCTGAAAGAAGACATTTAATTAACATCTAAGTGGCCAAGTTGTAGGCTTTTTAGGTCCTTGTTCAAAATGGTTGCAAGTGCCTCTTCATACAATAGAGTTTTTTCAAAAATTCAGAGTAGTTTTGCAAATGCAATTGAAACAAATAATACCAATATATTAGGAGAACTTTTTGACTTCAAGTTAAGGTAAGTGATATTTAAGTTTTAGTATCTTTTAGTTAAAATAAATTCTAAGAATTTTTAATGTTTGGTAATATATAAATTGTGAAAGGTTTAAGTCTTATAGAGAATGTATATAAAATATACAATAGTAAGCTTATATATATTGAAAAAATTTATTTATAAGTGTGAGCTGAAAGAGTGTCAGATCTTTTCAATAATTTATATCTAACAAGACAGCCTTTTCAGAGATAAAATTATATTAATTTTGAGACATTTAAATTAGTAGAGTGTGACAATGCATTTAAGCAAATTTAAATGAAATTTATAATTGTGGTTGGGAATACTTTAGTTTTACTATTAAAACAAAATAAATCCTAATACATTATGTATATATTAATAATGAAAAATATCCTCAACTTTATAGGCAAGTTTATGAAGATTGTACATAGGAGTAAACAGGGTCATAACTAGCAATTTTGTCACCCAAATTTGACTGGGGCCGGGGCTCCTGTTGGGGTTGCCAAAAATTTGTAAAGAAGTCGAAGGCAAATTTTAGGTTAAGAAAATTAGATATAATTTAATTGAGATTAATTTAATTATACAGGAGTAGAATGGTCAGCATTAACTTAAATTAATGATTATATGCATTTTTTCAGAAAAAATTTTAAGGAAATTACAGATTTTGTATAATAAAAGTTGTATTTCAATACTGAGGGCGATATGGAAATACAGTAATCCCTTGTTTATCAGGGGGGTTACATTCCAGAACCACCTGTGATAGTTGAAAATCCGCAAAGTAGCAATATATATATATATATATATATATATATATATATATATATATATATATATATATATATATATATATATATATATATATATATATATATATATATATATATATATATATATGGAAATGTAGACATTGATGCACCCGTTTGAGCCAGTTTGCTCACATGAGATCGAGATTGTATACAGTATATATATATATATATATATATATATATATATATATATATATATATATATATATATATATATATATATATATATATATATATATACAATCTCGATCAATGTACAATTTCACGTGGGGCAAACTAGCACAAATGAGTGTGGCCATATCAACGTTTTTCATAAGTTCAAGTAAGTCTTTGTCTACTCACCTGCTTTACGCTGCATATTTTACATGTACATTTTTTATACATTACCATTTAATATTCATTTAATGTTATAATTAATACTTTGGCTTTTTTTTTATATTGTTTTCAATTTTTTTAAGACTATGAAATACTTATTTTCCCATAAAAATAATTAAAATAATAAATATATAAAAATATGTATATACCACAAAATCTCTCGAAATAGAGAAATTTCAGTGATATGCATACTTGTGAAAAAATCTGTGATGTACTGAAGCCTCAAAATGTGAGCTGCGATATAGTGAGTGATTACTGCATGTCCATTGCAGTCTAATTGAAGTAAATATAATAGTTAACAGTACTAGTTTCATCATTAAAAAATTGGTGATAGTAAATTAAGTTTCAAAGACTTCAAGTAGCACATATAAAAATTTTCAGGATCCTAAATTTTCTAGATTCTCATCTTCATGGGATGATGTCTTTGCAGACTCCGATAATTCAGAAGCCAGTACAGGACTATGTCCAAATTTAACCGAGTCTGCTCTGACTGAGTTCAATAAATATGAAAATGAAAAAAATTAACATCAATGATGATTATTGCCGTCTAGAAGGTGAACAAGAATGATCTCCCCACATAAGCATCACTGGCAAGAGTATATTTGTTCCCACCAACAAGCTCCAGTGAAAGAGCATTCAAGTAGGGAAATCAATTCAAAAACATAGAAGCAAGCTATTGCCAAAGAATGTAGAAATGCTACAGTTTTTAAAATACAATCTTAGAGCAGTAACATATTCAATGTCACTGCCCTATGCTCCTGAACATTTCATTCACCAAAATTCTAAAACTTATGAAGTAAATGTTCATGAAGAAGTGGAAAAAAGTATTAAAGAGTTTCTCGCTATTATCTTTAGACCTGCTCATCATTTTCCGACTGTTTCTAAACAAAAATATATCTAAAACTTCCATTTATAGGATCACTTATATCCCAACTTAACAAAAATATTCTTACTGTACTTGAAGCTACATTCCCCCAGTGCCAGTTTATTCTTATAAATTATAATTCCCTCTCAATTCACACTTTCTTCAAACACAAGGAATCTATCCCAGTGCTTCTCAGATCCTCATTAATTTACTTGAGTGTGCCAGCTGTAATGTGGCGTATGTAGGCCAAACTGGTTTATAATTAACAGTGAGGATTGATAAGCATAGAGGAGTTTCCTTCAAAACTGACCTTCCTCTTTCTTCTGAACACTCTACCATAAGAGACCATGGAGATACCCACCTATTTTCTTCTTTCAATTTCAATATACTCCAACATTCGTCTTCTCTTCTCGATTGTAGGATTTTGGAGTCTTTTATATATGAAAACTCATTCCCCATCCTTAAATGATCAAGCTTCTTCTACTGCTCTTTTCACACAATGAAGAAATCCTTTTTCCCAAAATAGTCCAGCCTTTTTAATATTTCTTGGTGTAGCAAAATTTCGACTTTAGTCTTGATTTTTTTATGTTATTTTAATATCAATATTAAAATAACATAACAAAAATCTAGACTAAAGTCGAAATTTTGCAACACCAAGAAATATTAAAATCAAAATGCAGTTTTCAGGTTTTTATTATTTTATTATAATTATTATTATTATTTTAGTATTTTATATATAGTTAATGAATTTATATTTGGTTTATATTTTAAATTAAAATTTTTTAGAACTTAGATTGTGGTGAAGATGGACCATGTTAATTAAGTTTTAAAACATTCACACTATAATAAATGATATATATATATATATATATATATATATATATATATATATATATATATATATATATATATATATATATATATATATATATATATATATATATATATATATATATATATATATATAAGAGCAGCAAGGGATCATCAATGAAGGTAAAGGGATATCAAATGAAAGGATGGCTGAGTTATAATAATAAAAAGGAATATTGCTTCATTTTAAATTATGAGATAGAAAAAGAGAATTTTATAACAAGGAGACAGTGATAAAATTTTTATTTAAGTGGAACAAAGAATCGGATCTCTCGCTGAAGCTACAGATTGATGTCAAAACCAAAAGGACAACAGAAAAGAGATGCTAGTTCTTATCATACAATATTAAAAACACGAAATGAGAGTATTAACTTTTGAATGATATTAAATGTTTCAAAGAAGAATTGGAACTTGATACACTTCGACTTTTAAATATGAGGAAGAAACACAAATCACAGATTCACAAAGTGGAACTTGAAGATACTGGCAGATACTGTAGACTTTAAAGCTTCACAGAAAGTATTGAAAAACAAAAGGAGAAATGAATCCAAAAGAAACGTCAAAGAACATTGATCACTATATATATATATATATATATATATATATATATATATATATATATATATATATATATATATATATATATATATATATATATATATATAATATATATATATATATATATATATATATATATATATATATATATATATATATATATTTTCACTTCGGAAATTCTTTGGTAAGATGACTGTAGATGCTTTAAATAAGCTTTGTTTTTGACTGTCATTCCATTAAAAGTTAAGCATGTACTATTAACACACAGTTGGAAAAAGGTTTATTTCAATCTAATGACTATAATCCTAGTATTAAATACAGTCAAGACATGAAACAGGAATTGAAGATTAATTAAGTGCCAACTTTGATATATGTGTTATTATTATTCATAGATGTTAATTTTTGTCACTCATGCCAGTTATTATTATTATTATTATTATTATTATTATTATTATTATTATTATTATTATTATTATCATATCATTATTATTATTATTACAGTGAGAATGTAAAATGTTACATTGAAGCAGCATGCCGAGACTTTGTTTTAAAAAAAATATGTGCAAATGGAAAAGCAGATTTAGAACAGGTTAAATTTATTGTCAAGGTAATTTGTTACTATTCTTTTTAATAGTTTAAAAGATTTTTGTTATATTTAAATGAGGCTTTGTTTCTTGTTTAAGGAAATTGAAGTTGTAATGTAGAAATTTACATTTTTTATTTACTTTCGTTAATTGTTTATTTAAATTTTTTTTTTTTTTTTTTTTTTTAAAGGTATGCATTAATGGTGTTCGTCTTGATTTATGCTTACCAACACTACCAATTTTTATTCTCTCTGACGTATTTGATTGCATTACAATTCAGCAATGTGAGGAGTTGTTTGAATTTATTGAAAGTAATGTTTCTGTTTTAAAAGAGGACCTTTTCTTTTCTCTTTGCAAAAACCAAGTTCTTCGAATGTGCAATGGTAAGGCGTATTGAATGAAAGGTGCCTGAACAAAAAATACATACATTTTGAATTAAATATTGATGTACTACTAGTTTAATATCATTAAAAAAAATTTATATTGTACTTTTATATTTAACTTAATTTAAGGAAAGCTGATTTTCATAATCAGTTTTCATGAAGTTTTTTATCTCCCATTAAATTTTGATTTTGTTTTTACCTTTCACATTGTGTTTTTCACTCATTTGTTTAAATTATTTCAAAATAAAAAATTTATATTTCAAGTTTTGCTTGATATATTTTTGAAAATTATTTTAATTTTATTTTGATGTCAGATGTATTACGAAGACTTTCAAGATCTCAAAATACAATATTTTGCGGAAGGATTCTGTTATTTTTAGCTCGGTTTTTCCCTTTCTCTGAGAGATCAGGATTGAATCTCATTTCAGAATTTAATCTCGAAAATGTCACAGTTTTTACTGATACTGAAGTTTCAGACATGGAATTGGGAGAGAGTAAGTTTTTTTTTCTCTTTTCTAATTTTTGGGTGTTGAAAAGAATATTATTATTATATATTAGGGAGACTCTTCTAAATTTGCTAGCTTTTCTTAAATTATAAGGGTGCTTGTTTTGTACTTTTTAATTTGCTCGACCACACAACATGAATATATTAAGGCTATTTGCAAATTAACTTCCCATACCTTTTTAGATATAAAAAAATTATTCAATAAACATCTTTGGAAGTCGTGTTAGGGGATATGTTCTTGTGTAAGACTTTATTATTATTTCAAAAGGTAAAATAGATAAGGAAGAGGGGACAATATAAGATTAGGAGGAATGAAAAAGAGGAATTTATTTTATGATTTGCAATTGAAAGTTGAAAAAAAAGTAATGAATAATGAAGATGATTAGGAAGGTGAGAAGCGAAAACGAAATTCTATCAAGACTGGATGTACAGTAAAAATATGTAGAATTTTCATATATTTGTGTATATATATAAAAAGTTTTCTCTTTCAAGGAAAGAAATTGATAGACCTAATGAGATAAATAGATTGATTTATTGGCAATCTTAAATACAGTTTGTCAGATTTATTGTGAAGATGTTGATCTCAATTGTAGAATCATTGCAATCAAAATTGTTTGATGGAAAAAAGATAGAAGGTAAAAAATAATAAATAAATAAATTCCATCATGATTTGTTTTTCCTTATGAATAGAGTATAATAGTTACAGCAACTCGATATAAGTATTATTATTATTATTATTATTATTATTATTATTATTATTTGGAGTTGTGTATCAAGGAAGGTATTGATAACTCCTTGTGAGGTAGATGAACCAGAGAAAATTTCACTTTCATATCAATGCTCAACTAAACTTTAATCCATTTATGTTAAATCTAAATGAATGAATGGATATAGTTTTGCTTCACATTTAACAACAGTAATAAATAGTTTACAGTTTAACTACATGATTAATTAAAAATCTACTAAATCTCAGATCTGCCGCAGGCCGAACTGTACAAGGGTTTTATGCCAAATGTTGTTGTTATTAAATTATCACATAGGGATTCTAGAATTTGTTTAATTGAGACTGAAAGAACCCATGTTTTTAGGTGCGATATCGGAGAGTAAATTGCTCTTTTAGTATTTTTTGGTAGAAAATTTTGGTTATACATGAAATAAGAAAGGAATTAGGAAATAGATTTAGATTTTGGGTCAAAATATTTATATGATAAACCTTTTTAGTGTGTGTTTTAACCTTATATACTTATCTGTAGTATTGCTCGCTGCCAAATACGTTTTCATTTATTTATTTTCTTTAGATATTGGGGAGGAAAAGAAAGAGTCTAGGCCATCTTTAGACTACACACTGTACACAAAATTCTGGGCTTTGCAAGACTTCTTCCGGAATCCTTCACAGTGTTTCCAGAAATCACCATGGAAACTCTTTACAAAGGTTATATATATATATATATATATATATATATATATATATATATATATATATATATATATATATATATATATATATATATATATATATATATATATATATATATATATATATATATATATATTTGGTGGTGGCCAGATGCTGAAATAACCTAGCGAAAAGAAAAGAGGCATATTTTTTTTTGGAGACTGGTTGTTGTCAGTAGCAAAGGTGGTCTGATGTAAATTCTTTGCTGTTGTTTAAGATTTCGTACAATTAAGAAATGTTTTTTGAGACTTACTTTTGCGTTTATTTCGTAAAGTTTGCTACCATCAAGTTTGTACTTAGTCGTGTCAAACTTATTCTTTACATTTATTACAAAGAATTAATTTCTTCCTTTACTGGGAATATTCTTTGAAATTTTGAATCACTTGCCGAATTGTTTATTCTTGTCAATCTAAAAGTCAAAGTGATTAGCTTTATAAATCAGAATATTCTTGGTGAAAATAACTTACCTACAGAGCATTTTGTTCGCTATTTAAATAGTCTTACATCTTAGAAAGCTCTTGCTCTATGAATATCTAAGACCAATTATTCATAGAGGCTTGAAACGGGTCCAACATATTCGTTTTTAAGCTGTGACATAAATTTTTTTTTTTAAAAAACGGCTTATTCTCGCTGTAAACATGTTTGTCTATATGAATATTCTATATTAAGCAACATGCTCTAGTCTCTAAGAAATCTTGCTTCTAAGCGTTTAAATTTGTAATATAGAGAGTACACAATATTATCCCTAGAAAAATTCCTCACATTAGGATTCATTGATGCTTTCAAATTGAGCAACCTTAGTGAAATAGTCGCTTGGCGATTAATATATATATATATATATATATATATATATATATATATATATATATATATATATATATATATATATATATATATATATATATATATATATATATATATATATGGTGTACTAAATCCATATTTAATTACCAAGTCTTAGTGTAAATATTGGACGAGATTCAAGTTGAAGTCTTGAGTTCGTGTAAATCCCATTTAATGGCAATATATTATTTCATCATATTGTTTTTTTCATATAATAATATGATGCCAAAATACTTCTACAACTACTGCTGCTCTTAATAATAATAATAATAATAATAATTATAGAAAAGTACACTTTAGAGGCTGTCACTCATAAAAAATGTAAATTTTTTTTTTTACTTTATTTTTTTTTTTTTTTTTTGTTTTTTTTTTTTTTTTTACTTTTTTTTTTTTTTTTTATTATTATTATTTTTTACTGAACTATACTGATAACTAACTGTGTTGCAAGATAATTATACCTCATATTTTGAAGACTGTGTTTAACTGGTTCCTATATCTTAAAACATGAATTAAATTATTAATTGCAAGTATTTTTTTTTGAATTTTAGTATGCTGACGATATTTTGGAAGCATTTTTGAGTTTCAAATTAGATAATGTAGAAGCTGTGAAATCATCCGAAATATCTGTTTCAAAAGACATGGTAAATAGGCAGACCTCTGTTGATCAGGTATGTATTATTTTTATTATTATTTATTATTATTATTATTATTATTATTATTATTATTATTATTATTATTATTATTATTATTATATCCAATATTAATCGGCTTAATAATAACTATAATTATTGTAATTTGCAAACCAAGATAATTCAAATAATTGTTTGATTCGTTTTCAGTTTTCATATTGAAAGTTTTTTCAGATCATTATTTGATGTGTTTATTTATTTTATGTTTTTATTTCAGGATGACCAGTATTTTCCCAAATTTTTGACCAATCAAAAGCTTCTTGATTTGCAGTTTTCTGATTCTAACTTCAGACGATACATTTTGGTACAAATGCTCATTTTATCCCAGTATTTAACTTCAACTACAAAGTTTAAACAGTAAGAGATTTTTCTTGTGTTTCTGTGGTACTTGAAATTGCTATTATATTTTAATGGTTTCATTGATGCTAATGAGTATTTCCCTCTAAATTTTTGGTATGGTTAAATTTGTACTTACTAGTCCTATTAAGGTCTTATCAGGATGTCACTTTGAATCATTATTTTTAATATTAGTTATTTTCAAAATTCAAATCTTCCTTTATTATGATGAAAGCCAATGAACATTTTATCTACATATCGTTATTATGCTCAGTTAAAATTCTTGGCATTATTTTGAATAAATTTGTAGCAATTGTAACGAGATTTCTCCAGAAATCGAAATATGACAATTGTCATATTTCAATTTCTTTTTACCACTTGAAAATATGGACAAATTATTACATCTTTCTCAATATCCGTCTGGTAAAATTCATTTATCTTTTTCGTTTAGGGAATATAGATAGTTTCCTAAATTTAAAACAAAAGTTTTAGAATATTTATCGTCAAATGTACAGTCGTGAACAGAAGTTCGTTCCTATTAAGCTGGAAATAAATATTTATATAAAATGGAGATCATTCGCAGATTCAGCCAATCACAGTTCAATTAAGCCCCTCTCAATGTTTTTATTCTTTTTTTATTCAAAATAGAGCTTTTATGAAATGATCTCCATTTTATATAAATATTTATTTCCAGCTTAATGGGAACGAACTTCTGTTCACGACTGTACATAAATAAGCATATTAGAGTCTTTAAAAAAAATATTTGAATTAAACATCTAGTTTGAATAATATAATTTTTCTTTGTAAAGTCTTCTGCCCATACAACATCAAGGCATATCTTAATACGCAATTTGTTATAATATGTATCATATATATAGCTCCATTTTTTATTTCAGAGATACATTAAGTGAAGATCAAGCTATGTGGGTAAAGAAAATGCAAGAAAAGTGCTTTTCTCTCCTCGCCGAGACTCCTTCTAATGGAAAGGAATTTGTAGAAATTGTAAAGGCCATTTTAAAGGTATGCAGAATTGATGTCTATTTGATTTATATAGTTTTAAGAAACATCTTTTTAACTGCTTTAGATAAATTCACTTTAATATTCATTAATTTTCAAATGAAGTCACTAATTTTTGTTATCTTTAATAATTCTTAAGCTTCTCAAAGCAGTTTTTGTATATTTATATTTCATTATTAATTATTCACCTATTATGAATACTCATTGATATACGTGGAACACTGAGCACTGAAACGTGGACAGTGCTGTCTACTTTCCTTTCCGAGTTTTGTGTATGAATGTATATAGTAATAGAACTTATCATGAGAATGAAATTTTTTCAACTATCCCTTGTAGTTATACTGCTTTAGTACACTTCCCACTGAGATACCATTAATTCATTTCAGTTTGTAAGTTATAGGACCCCTTTGTGATCATTTTATTATTTTTTACACTCTATATTACTTTAATATTTTATCCGGTTTTGATTTTCATAAAATAATTGCTTATGTTAATCTAGGTTATATCGAGAATCTAATATTCAAACATTTTATACATGAAATAAAAATAATATAAGAAACCATGAAGTGAACATAAATAAACCTTCTAACCACAAATAGTTATTATTCTTCTTGGTCTTTTCTTATTAAATATAAATACATACATATATATGTGGCGACTTGGCGAGCCAAATTCCGACATGATTGAATAATAATGAATAATCATGTCGGAATTTGGTTCGCCAAGTCGCCACACCACTACCCCGACCCAGA
This sequence comes from Armadillidium nasatum, assembly GCA_009176605.1. Classification (NCBI taxonomy): domain Eukaryota; kingdom Metazoa; phylum Arthropoda; class Malacostraca; order Isopoda; family Armadillidiidae; genus Armadillidium; species Armadillidium nasatum. The sequence continues at coordinate 50,953 of SEYY01004632.1, forward strand.
CTGGAAGTACTTAAAGCTAACATTAAAACTAAGAGCGGGACCCAAAGCGGGAAAAGTGCGAATTCAAAGAAGGGCAGGAGAAGCAGCCCAGCGACTCAGCGAACGAAACTCGGGCACAAGCAAATAAAAAAAAATTGACGCATAAAAAAAACCCGGAACATTTATATACTATAAAAAAAAATGATATAAAGGTAATGAAGTATTATTATTATTAGCACTAAGTATTATCATTATTATTATTATAACCACACTATTAAGATTATTATTAACACGATTAAAATATAGGTCACTGTACAGCTGAAAACCGCGAAGTCGGCTGTGAAGGCTTGAAAGGTAGCGTGGAACAGCGCAGATGCATAATGGAACGACCCTGCGTATTTCGAAGCCGAAAATAGTGAAAAAGTGGCAGACACATCATCTTCAGTTGTTGGCGTTGAACTCTGAAATTCATCTTGTGATTGCAGCCGACTGTGGCTGCACTCACACACCGGAATTGAAACGATGGAGAAACGATGTACTTTCAAAAAGGCCAAAAAGGAATTTTGAAGACAAATACCTCTTAAAATGAAACGATGATGATGATAATTCTCGAATGTGAAAAGATCCCCTCCAAAATAAGTGATTCGGTGTACGGAAGAAAAATAGCGTAGTACGTGCCGGCTTTTTGAGGAAAGAAGGCTTAAAGTACTGCACTTTAAAAACATAGTCACTTCAGGGTCACCAATATAACGTCTCTGTAATCTTGTAGATGGTAAGGTAAACAGATGAAGATTGCTACGAATTTTATTGGCGTTATAAAGGCAAATGTTAAGTAAGATTTACAATGGAGATTCAAAGGTACGCGGCTTATCGTGACGGAAGCCATAGCGAGAAAAAGGAGAGGAGAGAATGTACTCTGTGCTTGTTCCTCTCGCCTAGCTACCAGATAGCACTATTTTAAGTCTATGATATATATTCATTATTATTCAATCATGTCGGAATTTGGTTCGCCAAGTCGCCATATATATATATATATATATATATATATATATATATATATATATATATATATATATATATATATATATATATATATATATATATATATATATATATATATATATATATATATATATATATATATATATATACTATCATTTAAGTTATCTAAATTACTCTTGTTATATAATACCACAAACATAAATCTTCCATTATACTGTTAGTTATAAATTCTGTCGTGTTAAAATACAAAACTGTTACCTCCAACAGTTCCTACTTAGTAATAGTTTTGGGTTTTATTGATATCTATATGTAAATGTCCATAGATAAATTCGATCAATAATTCTTATATGTTTAAATTATAGATTTAAGATTATCTAAGCATACATAAATATTTTGCATTTACACACATTAAAAAGCGTAAATTTATAACTTATACTGTAACTATATTATTGCGCTAAAAAAAAGTAATGAGGATCCAAATAAAATGAAATTATTAATGTTGCTGTTTTTTATTGTTAGAGGGAAGAAATTTGGAGTGAATGGAAAAATAACGGTTGCCCAGAAATTAAAAAACCTGGTACAAGTTTAAAGAGGAAGAGTGAAGCACAAGTTAATGGGAAAGAAGAGGTAAGATACAGGAAGTCCCCAGTAATTATTGTAATCTAATTTGTTATATATATATATATATATATATATATATATATATATATATATATATATATATATATATATATATATATATATATATATATATATATATATATATATATATATATATATATTATATATTTAGTCCGATGCTGAATTTACACAACCAAGAAAGAAAGAAAAGGTGAAATTGGGTGATATTATCAAAGATGCAGATTCCAAGCACAAATACGTCATGGGAAAGTGAGTGTTATAGAATCATTATATATATATATATATATATATATATATATATATATATATATATATATATATATATATATATATATATATATATATATAATATATATATATATATATATATATATATATATATATATATATATATATATATATACACGAGGGGAAGTCAAAATTTATCCGCTCTTGATTATGTACTTTATTAAAATAATAACAGATGTTGATAATTAACATTAGTTTTCAATATAATCTCCTTGCTTTTCAATATACTTCGTTCAGAGATGCACAAGTTTTCTTATTCTCTCGGAGGAATTTTTTTTTTCCCCCATTTTCTTCTGTTGTAAATTGATGGCCTCGTAAAGGACTCTTAAATTGTCCGAAGAGATATTAATCACAAGAACGAGACCTGGGTAAATGAAGGATGTTCCATCATTCGAATCCAAATTTTTGGATAGTTTCAAAGGTGTGGGCGGACCGTATGTGGACGTGCATTGTCTTGCAACAATAACACCCGTTTCGACAGTAGGCCTCGGCGTTTGGTGCGAATTGCTGGTTTCAGTATGTTGGTCAACAAGTCGCCTTATCCTATGCTGTTGACCCCTTTTCCAGGTAATGTTCCAAGAAAGCCCCGTCCCCCCCCAAAAAAAAAAAAAATTCTTACGATCACATATCCCGCGGAAGGTTGAGTCTTGAATTTTTTCCCCTTTGATGGTCCAGGGTGTTTTAACTGCATACCCTGTCTTTTGGATTTTGGTACAAAGGGATGGACCCAGGTATCATCTCCTGTGACTGCTGTATGGGATCCAAGCTTGTCGTAGATGATATGGTATGCGAAACCGTGACTTATTTGCAGCAGTAACGCGCCACCGTTTTGATATTAATTCGTCTGTTGGCCAGTAGCATTTGTCGAGCCTGTTCAATCTCGTCAGTTGTTGAGGTTGATAGCCATCCTGCTTTCTCTTCGTGCTTGACGCTTTTTCGGCCATTTGTGAACTTCTTGATCTACTCATACACTCTCCTACGAGGTTAAACACTACCCAAGTATTTCATTGAGAGTCTGCAATAATTAAATAATTTAAATAAATTTAAAATTCACTATTCAATCAATCGTAATTTTAAACTCTCAAGGGATTTTTGGTAGAGGGTACGGTATTTATTTGTATTTTAAGAAATTATAATAATTGCTATTCTTGTTCATTAATAATCTCTATCTGAAACTATCTCCTTAAGTTGTAACTTAGTTTTATTTTCATTATATTTCGACACAGTTAAAATATATAATATATATATATATATATATATATATATATATATATATATATATATATATATATATATATATATATATATATATATATATATATATATATATATATATATATATATATATATATATATAATATATATATATATATATATATATATATATATATATATATATATATATATATATATATATATATATATATATATATATATATATATATATATATATATATATATATATATATATATATATATATATATATATATATATATATATCACAGTGCTGAAATGACCCGGTTATGGAACATTTGTCCCAACAATATGGAAGCTTGTAGGCAAGGGTGTCGTGACTTCGTTCCTTCACTTGAGAGTTACTTTGCTAAGGCAATTGAACAAGTTTTGAGTAAAGTTGAAGTTAAGGATGAGAACAAGTAAGTTTATTATTTTTGGTAACATTTTGCTTGTAGTTTGTTAACGAGAAATTATTATTATTATTTTTTAAAAGGTATATAGAGGGATATATATTATCAAAGGAATAGGAAGTTTTATTATGCATTTGAATTTACAGATCATGTTTTTGTGTTTTATTTTGTGATATAAATATCACTATCCTATATGATCATGTTGTGTTGAAACTTTGTATTGGTAATTATGGGATTTTTATGCAGCTCCTTCCCAATACACGGCAACAATGTTATCGCTTTCTTTGTCTTCTTCTCTTTCGTTTCTCTCAGTTTTTTTTTTTTTTTTTTTTTTTTTTTTTTTTTTTTTTTTTTTTTTTTTTTTTAAAATTAAAAAGAAAAAATTCTCATTTTAAAGACTTCAGTTTACCTGGCCTTAATTTTAGTGCTTTTAAACATTTTTTGAGCTGTGCAACTTGAATTTCTAATTTTGTATTCGTGTTTCCCTACCTCTAAATTTACTTTAAAATATATATATATATATATATATATATATATATATATATATATATATATATATATATATATATATATATATATATTATATATATATATATATATATATATATATATATATATATATATACTATTTGAAAAAATTTATAGTAAATTGCAAAATTTATCATCTGGTAAACTTATGAGTAAAAAAAATTTTTTTTTCATGCAGTTGTAAAATTTTCCCACACACCCTCAGAGGCACACGCATCCTAGTTTTGAGAACACTTCTGTACTCCATCCAACGTATCTATTTTATTTTTATTGATATAGCATTAAACGACAATGAATAGATTAATTTATGTACTACTCTCACTTGCTTGTTTACTCTTTTTCATAATGTAACTTAACTGTAAGCAGTTACCAAAAGTTTCATGTACTTGCAACTAACTTATGGGAAGTTATTGGCAAGTCCCATTTCTCATAATATTACAATCCCTGAATGAATAGTTTTTTAAAAAACTGGCTGCTGACAAGTATTGCCTTATTACTTTTTTCATAGAGAGCTCTCTAGGATGTTGCTTTCTAAGGATCCGCACGAGAGAACTTTATCCTCGTGAACCGACAACACTGCTATTTGGGCCACAGTACATACTTATCGTATTGCAAACTTGTATTCATTTCTCATCAATTATAATACTATCTTTTTCACCTTCTATTCTCATCCTATCACCTTATTTTTGTATTTTGTTCTGTCTCTTCAAGTCTTCGCAAGAACAGCAACCTTCTTCTGCGATGAGACGTCTGACATTTCGGTGCCACTAACTGGTCTGACTTGCAGATGTACTTTTCTGATTTCCCATAGAATGATTACTGTTTCCATGGGAGGGGTCCCTCGGAATGTGCAGAGCGCATAACCGAGGTGATTCTCTTTGTCATGGAGGCGTACATTCCATATTCTTTATCTTCTACTAAACCTAAAAAACTTAAGGCTAAACTCTGCTTGTTCTCGTGCTATCTGCCATAGTGATGCTGCCTTCGGGGACTACCGTCGTCTTCAAACTCCAGAAAGTCAAGCAACATATATTTCATCTCGGAATCGTGCAAAATCTATTCTCCATAACACCAAAAAAACTCTTTTCTCCGTTTAAAATGCAAAAATCTTTCTGGTTCTCCTCCCTCATGCACTTTCTGGCATTTTGCAAAAAAATGTTAACTCTTATTTTGCTTCTTCCTCTTTTCCTCCTTTAGTATCTTCTGAAGGTACAACTGCCGTTTTGCTTGCCTTCCTATGAAACTTGCACAAACTTTTGCCTCTAATTCAACCTTAGACGATTTTAGAGCTGTTCCTACTCCTTCAACCCCCTCCAACTCATTTATGCTTAAAATTGTAATTTCTTCTAAAAAACATCATTTCTGCTCTCTTCTGAGCTTAACACTAAGAAGGCGTACGGACCTGATGTTATCCCACCTGTGGTTCTCAAAACTTGTGTTTCCGAGCTTACACCCTGCCTTGGTAAACTATTTCTTCTATGTCTTTCTACTTCAACCTTCCTTTCTTGCTGGAAACGTGCCCTCATTCAGCCTGTGCCGAAGAAGGGGGACCCCTCTCATCCCTCTAACTACCATCCTATTTCTTTAACCTCCGTTCTTTCTTAAGTTTTCGAATCTATCCTTAACAGGAAGATTTGGAAACATCTCAATTCTTCTAATCTTATCTCTGTTCACCAGTATGGCTTTCGTAAAATCGCTCTCATCTTGATCTTCTGCTCTTCGGCATTTCGGTGAATCTTTTGCTGTGGCGCTGGACATGTCAAAAGCATTTGATAGAGTATGGCACAAAGCTTTGATTTCCAAACTTCCCTATTTCAGAATCTATCCTTCTCTCTGATTTCCTGTCCGGTCGTTCTATAGCTGTTGTTGTAGACGACCACCATTCATCCTTTAAATCAATAATAGTGGTGTTCCTCAAGGATCTGTCCTATCCCCAGCACTATTTCTGGTTTTCATATATGACCTTTCTATTACTTCATCTCCTATGCCCATGACTCCACCATTCATTACTTTTCAATTTGAAAGGCTTTAATAGACGCAAGGAAGTTAGCCTTGAAGCAACTGACCTTTGATCTATCGTATTTCAAATTGGGGCAGAGAAAACATAGTCGTTTTCAATGCCTCAAAAACAATTCCTCCATCTTTACTCGTCACAACCTTCCATACAACTATGACTTCTTCCTCGAAAACACATAGCTTAAACCTTCATCTGTCCCTAATATTCTCAGTGTTTCTTTTTCTCATGATCTTTCTTGGAAAATTCACCAGAAATATATATATATATATATATATATATATATATATATATATATATATATATATATATATATATATATATATATATATATATATATATATATATATATATATATATATATATATATATATATATATATATATATATATATATATATATATATATATATATATATATATATATATATATATATATATATATATAT
>SEYY01004632.1:62500-110000 GCA_009176605.1 Armadillidium nasatum
CCTGTAACAGAAACTCTTGCATTACAAAAGATTGAGTGGTAGTAGGATGTACTCTCTTCAAAACTATATAATTTAACTAAAATGATATTGTTGCTATTCTAAAAAGTTAAAAAACCTTCACATGCTCCAGAAATAAACTACTAACATGAAACCTTCCACACAACTATTTTATCTTCGAAAACACACAACTCCAACCTTCATTTGAAATTAATATTGGGGTCTCTATTTCTCGATTTTTCATGGAAGGATCACATTATTTCTCTTTCTAAACAAGCTTCTGAAAAGTTGGATGTTGTTGGGAGCTTTGAATTTCTTTATTCCACCCCAGTTGCTTGCTTTTTATATGGGTTTTGTTCGCAAATGTATAGAGTAGACTTCACACGTGAGTTAGTTCCACTCACACAGTTCTCTTTGAAAAAGTAAGAGTCTAGGACTATCTTGCTCTCACAAACTTTATCTCTAGTCTCTATTCTGTCCAAATTGTTTCTTTGTTTTATACTACCGCTTTTACAATGGACACTGCTTTCCTGAATTCTCTAGTCGCATACCTCATTAACAACAAGAATTAAAGAGACAGTAGGAAGCCGAAAGAGCCTATCGAGACTGTCTCGGTCAAATTGATGTAAATAATTCATCTAATCAAACATGCAACCAACCGGTAAAGTAAACCTGCACTAGCAAATATCTAACTAAACATGCATCAAAAAATGTCTAACTAAACATGCCGAAGCCAGCAACTGCACCCTGAGGTTTGTCAACATTATCGTATAACTTTAACGAAAGGTAATATGAACTCTAACCACAATGCTAAAATTACAGCTACGACTCCAACCACAAGTATTAAAACTACAGCTACGATATATGCTAATTATACTGCTTAGTAATTTCATTACAGTCATTAACTGCATGCAGGTTAACTCTAATATCTACCATCCCATTAATTAGGCTTAGTCATGATATACGATGTCCAGACCATCCGTATACTTTTACAATCCCCTTTTGAATCTTTCAAGTGAATTGTATTCAACCACTTCCTTTGGTAAATCATTCGATAAATTAACAACTCTACTACTGAATGAGTATTTTCTTATATGAAGGTACGTGGGATTGCTCCTTTTTATTTTATTATCATGTTCCCGTACTACATTCCGTGTCTGCTTTAAAGAATTTATTGATTTCAATATAATTAAGAGAGGCAAATATTTTGTAACGTATCATACCTTTCATCAGAGAACATTCCTAACTCTCTCAGCCTCTCCTCATAACTTTTATTCAAAGCCAAAAAGTATTCTTGTAACTCTACGTTGCACTGTTTCCAGCATGTCTATGTCTTTAACTAAATGAGAGGTACAAACATGTGCACAATTCTCTAACAGTGGCCTGACAGCTGTTTTACAGTTTACTTGTGATTTTCTTGCTTTTGCAAACAGCACTGCGATTTATTATTACTAAACATCTTATACCAGCTCTATTCCTTGCTTGCAAACATTGATTAGCTATTGTTAGATTACTGGTGTTAATTAGGCCCAAATCTTTTTCTTGCTCCATACACTCGAGCCAGTCTCCATTCATATCATAATTAAATCTTCCATTCGAATTACCTACATGGAAAACCTTACAATTTTAACTATTAAAACTCATCTGCTACTTATCTGCCCATCCAAGAAGTTTATCTAGATCACTTTGAAGTTTAATACAATCACCAATTACATCTCACTGAGGTAACAACTTTGGTATCATCTTCAAACTTAGAATTATATAGACAGAAGAGCTCGTGGGATACCTTCGTAAACAGTCGCATCTCTTCTGTAACTCTCTGACCACAGACATATAACAGCTATGTTCAATCTTCCATGTACTTCTATTCTAGTAAATTTTGGAAAACACTTATCTACTTTTTCAACTTCCTTTGACTTGCAAACCTTTAACGCCGTGTATCAGGACTTGTCGGTCTTTAATTTAATTTGTCCCTCTATAGGATCTTCAAACTCTGATGGAAATTAACATGCTTCTGGCCTCTGTTCGCCAGAGGATACATAAAAAAAAAAAAAAATTTCGAATGTGTATGATTTGCTATAACATTCGATTCTTTCCTTGGTCATACAAAAATAAGAAATTATGATCTGTAGAACGTTAACATAACTGAGCCTAGAGTTAAAATAATTTCCCAACTCAACATATCTGTGATTTTAAACAAAACGTTTTTCATCAAATTTGATGTTTTCTGCTTTCTTAATTTTATTATACTGGGGTAATAAAAGAAAATTGAAATGTAATTTCTATTTTTTTTAAGCGATATATATATATATATATATATATATATATATATATATATATATATATATATATATATATATATATATATATATATATATATATATATATATATATATATATATATATATATATATATATATATATATATATATATATATATATATATATATATATATATATATATATATATATATATATATATATATATATATATATATATATATATATATATATTATATATATATATATATATATATACTTTTACTATTTATTATTTCTCTTATAGGAAATATATTGTTTTTTAAATTAATATTTTGCTTTAAAAATTAATGTATCAAAACTTCAGAAGCGTATCTTAAATTTTGAAAACCTACCAATTATTGTAATACTATAAAAGCTATGGGTTTGAGCTTTTACTTAAAGACCTGAAAGAGAAGGGTCGTAGTTAATTTTACAATTAAAAAGGAGAGAAGACTTACTATTGACGTCTGTTTACCATGAATTTTAAAAAAAAGTGAGGCGTGTTAGCCGGCCGTTTCTTGAACAACAAAATGATACATATCGATACAAAAAAAAAACCAACGACTCTACAAACTCCAATCAATGAAACTTAAAATTATAGACAAAATAATACACTAGATAAATGGATAAAATATATACACAGATAAATTAGTGAAAGCATATAAACAGTTTTATAATACAGAAAATTCTAACAGAGTTTTATAAAAATGTTATGAAAACCTATTAAACCTTGAGTAAATGTACATATTGATTTTTAACTAAAAATTATATTAAAATAATTTAAAAAAAAAAAAAAAAAAAAAAAAAAAAAAAAAAAAAAAAAAAAAAAAAAAAAAAAAAAAAAAAAAAAAAAAAAAATTATTTATAAAAAAAAATATTTGCCATTATTCCTACCAAGGGTAGTCCATGTCATTTAGATGACTTTTCGAAGATGATCTGGGTGTTAGCACTGCACTATTCTGCTACCCGTTTTTCGTTTTTAGTATTATTCCTTTACTCCGTTTACTAGATCTATACGTTGTTTGTAAATTCATATATTTTAATTTTATGTTATGAACGTACTTTCAATTTGTTCTTAACATGATTTTATAAGTGGTTTACTTTTTATATAATAAGAAATGCTTCATTCCAGTGTTCCAGTTTATTCACTGATTGATTGATTGGTTTCATTGATTATCTATCTCAAACAGTTTGAGATAGAACGAAGGTGAAGAAATTAAAAAAATTAAAAACGAAAGTTAAGAAATTTATAAATAATAATGCCAGCTTTTCCAATCGCAAAATTAGTTGGTATAGTTGTAAAACAAATGGGGAAGCCATTAGCTAATTTTGCAAAGGAAAGAGCCAAAAGTAATCACTTCTTCAGAACTTATATTTGTATGCCACCTGCACAGTGTAAGTACATGTATACCATATAATTATTTATTCATTTTGCCCTATATTAGTAGGCTAAGCTTTAATAAAAATATGGTAATTGTGTAGTTGAACTGAATATTTTTTTTCATAATATATTGAAACTATGAAGATTAAATGATGTGAAATTACTTTTTATCTGTAAATTGAGGCATGAAAAACGATTTGGTAATTATAGCTTTCACAGTAGTGGGTTTTTTCTCTGAAACTAGCAATATACCTATGCATTTCAAGTTTGACTGGAACTACATGTAAAGGCTTGAAAATAATAAAGCCTATGAAGTATTAAGTATGATAAGCTTGCTGCATTATTGGCATTACAAAAAATGTTTTAAAAAGTTTTTATTATTATATATATATATATATATATATATATATATATATATATATATATATATATATATATATATATATATATATATATATATATATATATATATATATATATATATATATATATATAGTGAATATTAGTTTTTTTATAGGTTAGATCTTTTTGTTGGCTGTAATGCGTAGTTAACAAATAGTGGTTTTTGGTTAGATTAGGTCTATTTACTGACTGTTAGGTATAATTTTACCCTTTAAGTCCAGGTTTAAGTTGAACTAATTTGTTACATCTAACAAACTAGTTCAACCTATCCTAACATAGACTTAAAGGGGGAAACCACTCATAATGGCCAGCAAATAGACCTAACCTGACCAAAACCATTATTCATTAACTATGCATAATGGCTAACAAAAAGGACTAACTTGCCAAAAAAATAATGTTTATATATATATATATATATATATATATATATATATATATATATATATATATATATATATATATATATATATAATATATATATATATATATACAGTGGAACTCCAATATTCGTCATTAATCCGTTCCTGAGGGGATGACGAATATCGAATAATTTTTTCCCATAGGAATTAACTAAAAATGGATTAATTCGTTCCCAGTCTCGAATTTTGCCTATCTATTCTTTAACAAAAAAAAAAATTTCGATCTAGAATCGATCTCCGAAATCATTTCAAACACTGTACAATTTAACTACAGTACATATTAAACAGCGTACTGCCATAAATAATACGTAATACGCACTGTGTAGGCCTACATAAACGCTAAGCACAAATAAAATTTTAAAAAGAAATTTACCTTTTGGATGAGAAAAACAATGATTGTTATTAAGAATTTTTTTTTTAAGGTTATAGGCTTTCGTAGGTAGGACGAATATTGATTTTTCGACGAATATCGGAAAAAAAATTACAGGGCGAATATCGGAAAAGACGAATACTGGAGGGGACGAATATTGGAGTTCCACTGTATATATATATATATATATATATATATATATATATATATGTTTTTTTTTTTTTAATAATAATAATTTTATGATATTGAAATAAAGTGTTCGAATATCGGGACCTTTAAATTATTCCAATTCTCTTGAAAATTTGCATGAAAGCTTCTTATAGGGAATAACAATGGGACGCAAGATGAGCGAGGCATGTGTATCTTTAAAATAATATTCGTTCCCTATAAACTTGGGACACCCTAATATATATTATATAAATATATATATATATATATATTATATATATATATATATATATATATATATATATATATATATATATATATATATATATATATATATATATATTTGAAAAAAAAAATTATTTTTTTTTTTTTTTTTTTTTTTTTTTTTTTTTTTATATATTTTTATTTTAGGCTAAACTTTTTTTTATTATTAATCACATTATATTAGCTTCGGCTTCAAATAATTTTATTTTCAACAATGGAAACAGTCCATCTGATTCACGTTTCTTAGGTGATCAGAAATTTTTTATATAATCTTTTGAGAGAATATCAGATATATTTACTTGACTCTAGTTTTATAAAGTTGCTAAAGATTTCTTCTTATGCCTAATTTTTATTTCTTAAGTATTTTAAGAGTATGTATTTCTCTGTTTAACCTTTAATATATTTGTTTACATTTTAAGATAACTAATGGTCAAAATATAATAAAAAAATTAGTTGTGAAGCATATTTCACTTTTTTACCATGCTTGGTTACATAATGGAGATCATTCAAAGGATATCTTGTGAAGACAACACAAATGGTTTTGTCAATTAAATACCGTAACTTTAAGCACAGGTTTCTGTCCATTCCATAATAAAGCTTCTTCATAAATTCAATATAGCTTCAACAGACCTGTGTAGATTTGGATTAGAAAACCAAAGTGCACAGTCCACTGCGTACAATAAGAAAATATTGTACCGATTGAGACCATTCGATAAAAATATCATTTACTATTTTAGAAAAGCGAAAATATCACTAGTAGATAGTAGAGTGTTCCTTAATGAAATGTTATACTCCCCTAATACACTGTTTGAAAAAAAAATTCCCTTTATATTTATTTTTTAATTAATTCAACATAAATTAAAGTAAAAATTGTAAGATAAATAAAGAGCAAGAAAACAATTGTGTGAATATTGCAGTTTGCAATATATATTAATATATATATATATATATAATATATATATATATATATATATATATATATATATATATATATATATATATATATATATATATATATATATATATATATATATATATATATATATATATATATATATTATATATATATATATTTTTTTTTTAGTTTATCATTGGTGTGAGGTTAGAATGAAAATGTATGTAATGAATATTGGCAGAACTGGTGAGAATAGCACCATTCCAAAGTTAAATGAACAAGCTGCAATTGAACTTGGATCAAGTTTGTTAGGTAAGATTGCTATATAATTAATGGAATATTTTTCATATCTAAAGTAAGCCCGATTACATTTAACGTTACTAAAGGCAGCTACACACATGCAGAGTTCGTCGAATTCTTGGCCCAACACCGTATGTGTGGATGGGACACCTTTGGCAAATGTTTGCTCATTTGTTTGGTTTGCCAAATGCACAAATCTTTTCCATCTCTTGTCGGTAAATTGACACACATCAAAAAAGCGAATGTTTTAGAATTTGACCCCGTATACACATTCGTTGGTACCTCGTCATCGTAATTCAAGTAAATTCGTACATATGCGTACCTAACTTTAAATATATATATATATATATATATTATATATATATATATATATATATATATATATATATATATATATATATATATATATATATATATATATATATATATATATATATATATATATATATATATATATATATATATATAATATATATAATAAGGGGAGGGAAGTAGCGCTCCCGAGGCGATGAGATTACCCCCATTGGGTATATGGGATGCTAAGGGTACTTCCCATCTCATCCCAGTGCCCAATGGTTCGTTCCATTTCGCGCTCACCTTCTTCTAAATCGGAGTAAACTCTCCTTCGTACACACACAACATTAATACAGACACACTTAAAAAAAAATTAAAATAACTAAATGATGGCCTCAAAAGAAGTTGCCTCGGAGAAGCCACGGGGGGCGGCTTCCAAACATAGCCCCTCATCCACCCCTTCCCCCATCACCACTTGGGAGTTGGTGGCCTCCGGTGATGGGGTTGGTGCCACCAAGACACAGCTGTCGGCTTGTCCTGATGCACGGTCTATTTTTTTCATTAATTTCTGCAACATTCGCGGTCTGCACTCTAATTTCCACTTTGTTGAACATCACCTCTCTTCTTCTAGACCTCACCTCTTATTCTTGACCGAAACTCAGATGTTTGAGCGTTCTGATAGCAAACCCTATTCTGTTTCCTCCTACTGTCTCTATCCTCAATTTTCAGCCAAAGGCGGTTGTTGTGCATACGTGCGCAACGATGTCGTTTGTTCTCGTGTCTCTAATTTGGAGTCTTCCGAATTTTCCACCTTATGGCTTAGGCTCTCTTGCCAATCTACGACTAAATTCATTTGTTCATTTGTTCTGTTTATTTATCTCCTAATTCTACTGACTATCCTAAAATTCTTCGACTATTTAAACTCCAAAATAGAGCACATTCTCTCTTCTTCTCCTTTCTCTGAAATCATCATATTAGGTGATTTCAATGTTCACCACCGCCAATGGCTTTCATCTAGTTCTCATGATACAGCTGGTGAACGTGCCTTCCATTTCGCTATCCAAAACGACCTTGAGCAGTTGGTGCAGCTCCCTACTCGTATCCCTGATCGTCTTGGAGATGAACCCAACATTCTAGACCTTTTCCTAACTTCTAATCCTTCTCCTTATACTGTTAAACTCTTTCCTCCTCTGGGTTCATCCGATCACCTTCTTATCTCTGTATCCTCTTCTATCTCTTCAAGTCTTCCGCAGGAAAGACCCCCTTCTATTGAAAGGAAACGTTTGTGGCACTTTCGGTGCCGCAAGCTGGTCGGACTTGCGGTCGTACTTTTTGATTTCCCATGGAATGATTATTGCTTTCTGTGGGAGGGGTCCCTCTGAGTGTGCAGAACGCATTACTGAGGTGATTCTCTCTGGCATGGAGGCGTACATTCCATATTCTTTCCCTTCTACTAAACCTAACAAACCTTGGTTTAACTCTGCTTGTTCTCGCGCTATCCGCCGCAGGGATGCTGCCTTCAGGGATTACCGTCGTCTTCAAACTCCAGAAACTCACGCTACTTATATTTCATCCCGGAATCGTGCAAAATCTATCCTTCGTAACACTAAAAACTCTTTTCTCCGTAGAAAATGCAATTCTTTCTGGTTCTCTCTTTCTGGCATTTTGCAAAAAATGTCAACTCTAACTTTGCTTCTTCCTCTTTCCCTCCTTTAATATCTTCCGACGGCACAACTGCTGTTTTACTCTTCTTCTAAAGCTGAACTCTTTGCTCAAACTTTTGCCTCTAATTCAACCTTAGACGATTCCGGAGCTATTCCTCCTCCTCCTTCAACCCCCTCTAACTCAATTATGCCTAAAATTAGAATTTCTTCTAAAGATGTCATTTCTGCTCTCTCTGAGCTTAATACTAAGAAGGCGTACGGTCCTGATGGTATTCCTCCTGTGGTTCTCAAAACTTGTGCTTCCGAGCTTGCACCCTGCCTTGGTAAACTATTTCGTCTTTGCCTCTTCTACTTCAACCTTCCCTTCTTGCTGGAAACGTGCGCTCATTCAGCCTGTGCCGAAGAAGGGGGACCCCTCTCAACCCTCCAACTACCGTCCTATTTCTTTAACCTCCGTTCTCTCTAAAGTTTTCGAATCTATCCTTAACAGGAAGATTTGGAAACATCTCAATTCTTCTAATCTTATCTCAGATCGCCAGTATGGCTTTCGTAAGAAACGCTCTACTGGTGATCTTCTTTCCCTTCTCTCTGACTCTTGGTCCTCCGCTCTTCGGCATTTCGGTGAATCTTTTGCTGTGGCGCTGGACATATCGAAAGCCTTCGATAGAATCTGGCACAAAGCTTTGATTTCTAAACTTCCCTCTTTCGGTATCTATCTATCCTTCTCTCTGTGATCTTCTCACTAATTTCCTTTCCGGTCGTTCTATAGCAGCTGTTGTAGACGGCCACCGTTCTTCCTTTAAATCTATTAATAGTGGTGTTCCTCAGGGATCTGTCCTATCCCCAACACTTTTTCTACTTTTCATTAATGACCTTCTCTCTATTACCTCATCTCCTATCCACTCCTATGCTGATGACTCCACCCTTCATTATTCCTTCCAGTTTGAAAAACGTCCCATCCAACAGCAGTTGATAGACTCGAGAAGGGTAGCCTTGGAGCAACTAACCTCTGATCTTTCACTTTCAAATTGGGGCAGAGAAAACATGGTTGTTTTCAATGCCTCAAAAACTCAATTCCTTCATCTCTCCACTCGACACAATCTTCCACACAACTATGATATCTTCTTCGAAAACACACAACTCAAGCCTTCATCTGTTCTTAATATTCTTGGTGTTTCTTTTTCTCGTGATCTTTCTTGGAAAGATCACATTACTTCTCTTTCTAAACAAGCTTCTAAGAGGTTGGGTGTTCTGAGGCGCCTTCAGAATTACTTCACGCCACCCCAGTTGCTTGCTCTGTATAGGGGTGTTGTTCGCCCCTGTATGGTGTATGCTTCGCACATTTGGGGTGGTTCCACACACACAGCTCTCCTAGAGAAGGTGGAGTCTAGGGCATTTCGTCTCATCAACTCTCCTGCTCTTACTAACTCTCTTCAATCTCTTTCTGCCCGTCGAATTGTTGCGTCACTCTCTCTTTACTATCGCTATTACAACAGACACTGCTCTTCTGAACTCTCTCGTCGCATACCTCCTCCATTAAGAAGAGCTCGTGCGACACGCCTTTCTACACAGTCTCATCCTTTCTCTGTCCAACTCTCCGACCCCAGACTTAACCGCTATGCTCAATCTTACATATACTCTACTGGTAAAGTCTGGAACACACTCCCTTTATGTTTTCCCAACTTCCTTTGACTTACATACTTTCAAACGCCGTGTATCTAGACACGTCGGCCTCCATCGACCATGATATAGATCTTTCACAACTCCGGTGGAAATTGGTAGGCCTCTGGCCTTTGCCCACCGGAGGAGATATATATATATATATATATATATATATATATATATATATATATATATATATATATATATATATATATATATATATATATATATATATATATATATATATATATATATATATATATATATATTATATATATATTTATAATTTATTCTGTGTTGTGTTCAGTGAAACCATCCCCCGCCATCTTTTTCGTTTCTTTTTGTTTTTAAGTAATTGTCCGCACACTAAAATAACAAAGGCTTGCTGTCGCGACCTCAACGTCCATATTTTATACAAATATTTACAATTCCCGCTCCGAACATTGCAGTAACCGAATTTCGTCCAATAGACGAATGTGTGTACATATACGTTTGACATATTCGGAAAAAAACAAATGCAAAACACAAACATTCAACAGTTCGACGAACTCCGCATGTGTGTAGCCTCCTTAACACACAAACTTTTTTTTCATACTATTTTTACAAGCTTTATAATAAATTTGACATAATTTATCATTCTTCATATATATATATATATATATATATATATATATATATATATATATATATATATATATATATATATATATATATATATATATATATATATATATATATATATATATATATATATATATATATATATATATATATACTAGGTGAAGGTGTTATTTTTGCAATTGCTGTTGGAGCTTTGGCATATGAATATGGACGTCAAAAATCAAATGAAAAATCGAAAGAAAAGGCCGAACAGGACTTTTTAACCGATTTGGAAGCTAAAGTGAATGAATTAGTTATTACCAATGAAAGGTTAGAAACAAAAATGCGAGAATTAACAAGACTAGTTCATTATTATGACTATGCCAAACTTAACAAAATTAAAAATACAAAAAAAGTCTCAGAGATACAAAGTGAGTTCACAAGCGTTTGGTGTTATTGACCAAGCAATTTATGATATTCAAAATAAATTATTTCGTGGAACTTAGCATTAGAGTTAATAACGTTTATAGTTTAGAATGTATATATATTTTTAAAAATGTAAATATTTAAAAATATATAACTAAATTTCAAGTTGAAATAGGATTTTATAGACTCTCTACGTCGTAGCAAAATGTTAAGTATTTCGTCAAGCTAAAAAATAGGTCTTTAAAATGTTTTGTGAAAAGTAGGTATCAGACTGCTTTTAATATTGTTGGTTATTTTTGTTTGGTTTGGTATGAGGTATATTTGTTGGTGTTGGAGTTTGCAGTACAAAATCTTTAAAAATTCCAGCAATAATCGATAACTATTAGTTCTACTTTCCATCAGTATATATATATTTTTTTTTTTTATATATAAAAATTTTCAAGTACATAAATATATTTAAAAAATATCTTATATGAAAATGAAATAGGTAAAAAAATAGAACTCTTGGATTATTTGCCGATAAATGATAAATTTTAAAATGTAAAAAGAAAATGGCAACTGATGTACCTATCAGGAATTTAGTTTTGAAATAAAATATTTAATTTTGAACTAAATACACTACTAGTCGATATCATCGTTTTATTACCTGCCGTAAATATTAAAATTATATCTTCATTGCAAGTATACATAGTGTAATTTGACCTTTAGATTTTTAAATAGTTGAGTTAAATTCATTCGAATTTAGCATGTAAGCATATAATTTAACTATAATGGTTATAAACTGTTTAAAACTGTCCTATTTATTGAGCATATAATTAAATTTATGACTAATTATTGTAGTTTTAAAATTTATTCTACAAAACTTCCGAATAATTAAGACTATGCTTTGGATTTTGATGGAAATTCATAAAGGTAATTTTAAAATGTGGTTAATTAAACCTACATTAGAATCTGTTAATACAAGATTTAATATATTTATAGATTCAATGCGTTTTCTCTTAACCAATCACAGAAAATTTAAAAGCTTTTCATTTCCCCTTTTATCTTATTTGTAAAATTCTGGGATTTGTATTATAAATGGTTGCTTAATTTTTAAAAGGCTTCGACATCCATAAAGTTTACAATTTCACATTTATTCCTTTTAAAAATTCTTTAACTTATAGCTAAAAAAAAAAAAAAAAAAAAAATATTTACATTTCCCTAAATATCAACAGTTACTTTACCTACAAAGTCCTCTTGGATTTTCAAGTTGGAATTTTGGTTTTTCTGTTCCAAAAATAAATCATAACCAGCTTTTAGGTCAAATTTTAACATCTTTCTGTGTAGACATCACTACTTGATGTACAAAAGTATGGAATGTTGTTTAATAAAAGTGAACCAACTAATTCATTGTGATTGTTTTCAGTCATACATTTTTTGCAATGCTCAAAATCTCGTTTCATGCTCCGAAATTTAAAATATTTTGAGGAAATCGGAAGATAATCTAGATACAACATAACATTATATAACAAAAAAAAGGGGCTTTTAAAACTATAGTTTCTAAATTTTCTGAATTTTGTTGACTCAGAAATATCAAGATATAAGCATATGCCATTTCGCATTGTTTACATAGGCAAAATTTTATTACATTTTATATTTTTTATAAGTATGAAAAGGATAATAAAAGAAACTACTTAAAAGTTATTATATTTATCAACAAATGTTTATATAATATAAGAATGTAACTGCTGAAGACAAGAAGAATATCACAGAGAAGTGTTCGTTATATATATATATATATATATATATATATATATATATATATATATATATATATATATATATATATATATATATATATATATATATATATATATATATATATATATATATATATATATATATATATATATATATATATATATATATTATAATAAAATAAATAAAAATACAAAATTAAAGTCATTATAAATTCTTGGTCATAAAAATATATTTGTAAAAATAATAAAAAAAATTATGAAACCTTAAAATTTTTCCCTTTAACTTATAAATATTAAACCTAGGCTTAATCGAAATTAAATATAGTTACTACAAGTTATTATTCATATAAAATGATAAATAATAGGTTGATATACATCGAGTAACATTTTTATGTTATTCGAAGGTATTATTTGCAGAATGAGGGAAGACACCAACAATTCTCATAACTTTACAAATAAATAACTTGAAATTTTATATCGCCTGTATCGTTATTATTCCAGCAACAACATACGGTGTATTATCCCGTGCAAACTATATTTTCAACCCTTTCTTACCTTACATTAAGCTATAAAATGAAGAGTTTTTGACAACAAATGTAATGCCAACAAAAAATTGTTCTAGGCTAATTTGCTTATAATTTTAGTAAACCAATTTTTCCTACTTTAGTTTGTCGTTTTGAATTTAATTTAATAGTTTCTATTCAATATTTTAACCTTTCCTTTAATTTCTATTCTGCATCATAATCCTAGCCATTTTCTAATACATCAACAAAGGGTTCCGTTCTCAAATTTTTTTCTGCTGATATAATGCTATCCCAGAAGAATAGTGAAACGGAACAACATTAAGTGCTAAATTTCAAGTTTTTGCGATAATCACATCACGAGTTATTTTTTTTTTAAATCCTTCCAATGTAATAACTACATTATGTTCCCCTCTGAGCTTCTAAAGAGCAGATTTTCAAATGCGTTTTAATGAAAAAGAAACGGAAATAATTTTCTTCATTCGGATTTCCTAAAAAAGAAACTTTTTCCCTTTGCATCATTGTTCTATTGGAGCAAAGAAATAAATAAAATTTTTACATGAAAAATATTGAACCAATTAAAAGATTCAAAAAAAAAATTTAAAATTCTATTATCTTCCATTCTCGCTTATAAACAAAGTTGCAGAAAGTGATCCCACCAAAATATTTAAAAGGATATTTTTTTTCACAGTTTACCACCGCTCAGGGGCTGAGCTCTTCTCTAAAAGGGAGAGAAATATGAAATAGAAAACCCACCCAATCCCACTTAACGCAATTCTCTCAGGTGAGTGCAGACGAAGGCCTTGGGGAGAGGAAGATTAAATGCAGGAGGAAAAAACATGATAGTGTACTTCCAGTCATCTTCTCCATAGAATAGATGACTGTGTGGTGATGGAACCGGTACCCCCTCAAATGTGAGAACAGTACTCAATACAAGGGCGAATAAAACCCTTATATAATTGGAGCAACTGTTCGGAAGAAAAAATTCCCGCAATCTAAACGGAATTCCCAGCTTCTCTGAAGCCACCTTAGCAACCAATGTGATACAAGGTTTCCAAGAAAGTTTATTGTTTATGTTCGGACCCAGAATGTTAATGTTGTTTGAGAGGAAAAAGTGAAGAGGTTGAGTTTTAAAGAATTGAATTTCACAAGGTTGAGGCAACATTACCGGGAAATCCTGTCCAGATCGGCAAGAATGGAGTCAGAAAGTTGAAGACGAGAAGTAAAAGGAGCAGATTTGAAATTTGTAGAAGAATAAACAGAGTTAGAAGTGGAGCTGAGAAGATCGTTGATGAAAAATAAGAGTAAAATTGGAGATAAAACAGAACCCAGAAGAACACCACAATTGACAGAAAAGGAGGAAGAGATCCCTTCATCTACAAGTGCATATGGAACGATCTGTGAGAAAACTAGACATAAGTAAGCAAAGAGGAGGAGGAGGAAACCCAAAGGAAGGGAGCTTGGAGAGTAGCAACGCATGCTATACTCGGTCAAACGCTTTGGAAATGTCAAGCATCACTACACAAGACTCCCCGTAATCCTTGAGAGCAAAAGACCATAGATCAGTAAGCTTTGAAAGTAAGTCACCATTAGGCCTCGAACGTCGAAAGCCGTACTAATCTAAAAGAAAGGAGCGAGACTCCAAATGGTTCAGAAAATGAGTTAAGGAGAGTTTCAAAGATTTTAGACAGAACACAAGTAAAGGCAATAGGACGACAGTTAAAAGTGATCAGAGTGGCTACCCTTTTTCGGGACCGACTGAACATACGCACTTTTCCAGCATTGAGGAAACGTATTAGTATTAAGGCATTAAATTGAACGAGGATAGGCGCCAGCTCAGATGCACACTCCCTCAGAATACAGAGAGGAATGCCATCAGGGCCGCTGGCCTTCCTGACGTTCATAGTTCTCAGGATCCCATGGACCTGATCATATGTAATCACAGGTAAGGACATAGGATACCTGAAAGAAAGAGTGGGAGGAAGGAGCCGGAATTGTTTTGGGTTGAATTGGAGGAAAAAAGGAAGCCAAAGAGATTTGCCTTTTCTGAAGGAGTATCAGCAACAGAGTGGTCAGGTCGAATAAGTGGTGGAAAGGCAGAGTTACAGAAGTTATTAGAGATGTTTTTGGCTAGAGGCCTGAAATTATCAGTACGAGAACCAAGGTGGTCAGCGCACTTCCTTTTAGTGAAAGTACGCTTGGCCCGTCAAATAATATCCCTACAACGGATTCCGAGCTGAATGAAGAGAATTAAAGTTTTCCATGCAATATAAGCACTGTCTCTTTTATGAAGGCACGAGAGTAAGTACCATCTAACCATGGGTTTTGAGGCGAAAAAGATTGAAGATGGAATGAACCTACTCATCCCATCGGCGATTACGGCCCCTACCTTGTCGGCAGACACAGAAGTATCCTCCGAATCAAAACAGGATTCATTTCAAGGGTAGTTAACAAGGAGAGGCGTAGTGATCCCAATTAGCCCGCTTAAAGTGCCAGAGTGTACGTTTAGTGAATGTTGAAGCTGCTGGAGAAAATGTATCATATCAAAGAGCTTGGAAGATTGTGGTCAGTTACTAATTGGAAGGAAAATAATGTATATATGTTTAGGAGTAGTGATGAAGCATAAGTCAAGTGCGTTCAAGAACTCGTTAGGACGATCTGGGATGTGTGTGGGTTCCCTAATCAACTGCTCCAGATCGTTGAGAAGGCTGAATGTTTTAGCCTCCTTCCAACTTGTATCAGTATGAGAAGAACCCAACCATTCAGTGTGGTGTACGTTGAAATCTCCTAAATAGAAGACCTCAGTATTTGGATGAGAAGAAGGAAGTCTCGTGAGTAGTAAGATATTCAAAAAGAACCAGAAAATCAGTCCATATGCGAGGCCTC
This sequence comes from Armadillidium nasatum, assembly GCA_009176605.1. Lineage (NCBI taxonomy): Eukaryota > Metazoa > Arthropoda > Malacostraca > Isopoda > Armadillidiidae > Armadillidium > Armadillidium nasatum. The sequence goes on from SEYY01004632.1 coordinate 78,790, forward strand.
CCTGTATATGGTAAATTGGTTTAACATTCAAATCGTAATTTATGAAAATAATCAAATTGTTGAAATTTTGTCCAACCTTGTGAGGGCTCAATTCGAAAATCCAGATAACTTTAATTTTGAATATTAGAGCAGAATATATAACAAATGACCGCCTTCATGTTTATTTATTTTAACAGTAAATCCTACCTTTATGTTTAAGATTGCAAATATATACATAAAAATACCAGCTATTGAGACATTCTAATCCATATTTTTTAATAATAATAATAATTTATACCTTTAAATCAATTTTATAGTTGTTTCTTAAAATTATCAAAAGGAAACCAATGAGGAAGAGTATTAAAATGCAGAAGATGGGACTCATTAACATATTTTTCCTAGAAAAAGAAATGTGAAGATTGAACTGTAAAATGGAGAGGAGAAGGAATTAAATTTAGCTTTTACACTAATACAGATATAATGTTGAAACCTGCCTATTTTCAACTATTAAAATCTAAAGGTGTCATGAGCATATATAGTAGGTACTCCGTCCTCCTGTATTTACATACTACGAGTAATACACCTTACACACTTCTTTCAACAATTTGAAATTTTAAGTTGGCACTTAATAATCGTGTATCCTCGAGGAAAACAAGGACGGGCATATTTTATTCCTCCTTACTCTCTCTTTCCTCAATTTTCATCGAATGTTTTGCTTATATGCGCAAATATGTTATTTTTCGTGTTTTTTTTTATGCGGAATCTATTGAATTTTTAATGGAAAGGCATTAGCTCTTTTTGCCAATCTACAAACAAATTCATATGTGCTGCTTATTTATTTCCTAACCAGGAATATAAGTTAGTATCCCAAGTACTGGGCTCTTCGACTCCTCAAATAGTTATCTCTAAGGCAAGTGGCGACATCGAAGCTCTTTTTATTTTATTCATGACCATACAGAAAGATTTTTGATACTTCTGTCTTGTATAGAAACTTCACGGATAAGAATTGTTTCTCTATTTGGGACCTAAGAAGCTTATAGTGAATAGTTAAGGCATACTATTTTTTTACAACTATTTCTTTAAAATATTTTTGAAACTTTTTTCTAGTCACCGTTGCAGTAACTTTGTCTGAAGTAAAGAACCTTGTATGTCGAAAGTGATGCATATCCTTCAGTATAAATCTTTTACTTTGATGTACGTGGAAGATTTTTTATTGCAACTCTCATCTTTATTAACAATTTTAAAAGTTGTAAGGTGGAGGCACTGCAGTCTTCATTTAATTCAGTCCAATAAAATAAATAGTTTTTGCTTCGCATTATTTATTCACGATCATCGCATTCTATTTTACAATAACACAATATTTTCTTAAGTTGTATTTCTTGAACAATATTGAAAGTCATTAGCTTCAGTTTGTGCTATCTTTACCATTTGAACATTTTATTTAAAAAGATAATTAAATTTTTTTTATTTAGAAATAAAACTTTTTGGAAATGAAATTCACGGGCATTTGTCAAAAACGGATTATTAAACCTTCATCTCCTGCAGCGTTAAAATTAAATCCAACTCGAGACTTCACACCGTTTTTAATATTTTATTTATTTATTTTTTTTTACAGCCAACCACCACCCACAGCAAAGTTCTACATCTATTGCCAATCCAAAATTCTTCGAATATCAAAACTTTACAAATCAACATTCCAGTTAATTTCAAAATTCACCACAAGCAATGGTTTAATTTCTTCTAGTTCTGAATAGAGATAATGCAGTAGTTCCCTACTTTTATCTCCCAATGATCGTCTTGGAGATATACCAAACTTACTAAACACTTTCTTAACTTCAAACACTTCACTTTATACTCATCTCCTTTGAGACGTTTCTACCACCTTTTTCCTGCATAATGTTCTATTACTTAAAATCTTCCCAGGAACGGCCCCTACATCGGAAAGAAGCTTTTGACATGTTGCCGTTGCAAACTGATTGGACTCCTTTGATTTCCCTTGATATGATTTTAGTTTCGGAGGGTGTGGTCCAATGAGTGTGCAGAGCGTATGGAAAAAGTGATTCTGGAACGGTGAGATATTCCATTTTTTCCTTTTAAGAAAAAACCATAAATTTTGAAGTAGCTCAGATTGCTACACATTATGAGTGTTGACTTCGGGAATTACCGTCAATTTCAAATTCTCAAGACTTGTTCATCTCTAAATTGCGCAAAAATTTATTCTTTGTCGCATTAAACATTTGTGTGTAAAAAATGCTGTAACAAACCAGTAACTTTCCATCTTTCTCTTCCTCCCTATTTACCATCCCTTACAAATGAAGAATTATTTTTTAATAATTATAATCATCATCAAATTAAATTATATCTCAAATTCACTAATTTCTCTTTATACAGTGCTTAAAATTTCTAAATAACTATTCTTTGCTATTTGTCTAGTAAAAATTTATTAGTATGTAACAGATTAATGATTGATATTGAGGTGTAAGTTCCTTGTATTTATTTGAAATGATTATATAGTTTTGTTTTAAATTGAAAATATCTAAAAACTTTATTATGGTGATGAATGATAAAAACTTTTGCATAAAGATTCTATGATATATATATATATATATATATATATATATATATATATATATAGTCAAAGAACCCAAAACAAAAAATGCTAAACCATTAGTGTTATTCATTAGTATATAAATAATACAGGAATCGAAAATAAATAATTTTGTATTAAAAAACTGTAAAAAAAACTATAAGGCTTAAATATTTAAAACGGAACCATTTTCATAACAAAAATAAAATCACTTTTCTTTTCACTTTGAAAAAAAAACATTTAAAAATTTTTTTATTCTACTTTGTAAAACTCACTGTTTGGTCAATAAACCAAACTTTCATGAATCAAATAAAATAATTATGTTCATAAAACTCAATAAAATAAATGAAAAAATAAACCACACTTCCAACTGAATGATTTCTTGAATGGAATGACAATACCATAAATCATAAAGAAAACTTTAAATATGTTTAGAAATTTAATAAACATACTCGACATTCCTATATGAAGCACAGTTTTCCTGGGAGCTTTAAAGTTATTTATACTTATACGCTTCTTAAAATAATTTTCTCTTACGCGTATCTCCTACCTGTAAAAAGTACAGGTAAAGGACATGCCAAAGAGAAAAAAAAATGCAATCATTTGGCACACCTTTGTATCCCCTGCTGTATATTGCTCCCTATTTTTTACAAACCTCTAACCTCAACTACATAGGTAAACGATTTGCGGCGTTAAAAATCTATTTTTCTACCTAAGGCCAAAACGAAGCTGATCATACAATGCTATCTGAATAATATTAAGAATTCGAGGTGCTTCGTCTACCATTAACTAGAAATAAATATATGTACTTTAAATAATCGTATTTGTATCTGAATCAATCTCTACTCGATTATATTTTCTGTAAAGCTTCTGTCCGATATGTTATTATATAAAGTTTTCTAATAAAATTTAGGAATTATTAACTGTAGTAAATATGAAAATTGTCAATAATATTATGCTATGAAAAATTTCTTCCTAATGAGACAAAATATTTTAACTAGAAAAATATAAATATACGGAATAATGCCATGTCTTCTAAATTAAATAAATTAAAAAAAAAAAAAAGGACTATTTTAACTCTTTTAACAAGGAGTACCTTCGTCATCTGTATTGGCGTCTCGATCCCTATTTTCTAAGTATTTCCGACGCGAACCTCCGCTTTGTCCTTGAGATAAGAAGGCTACATTGGATGGTTTAAGAAGTGGTAACATTGGGTGTAAAGATACTGCCGCTGGTGTACTTCCTAAGCCACCGGAATGAACATGATGGGAAATATGAGGTCGAAGGGATGGAGTGAAAGGAGACAAACATGGGGTAGACGAGTAAGAATTACTTAACTCACAAACATCTAAAAGACGAAGTAATTCTGCTGGTTCTGGATTACCATCAATTTTAGTAACTGTAAAAACGATTTTTTTATATATATATATATATATATATATATATATATATATATATATATATATATATATATATATATATATATATATATATATATATATATATATATATATATATATATATAATTTAAAACTTTTGTTAAATTAACCAAGTCATATGGGTAAAAATGACCCAGAGCTAACTCTATTTCTTAAAAAATTATCCCAATACTAGTTTACAATGTCACAATGTACCATTTTTTTGCTTACAGTAAATATACATCCTAATAAAGAAAACGTTACGAATATCATTTTGAAAACAAAAATGTTTAAATGGAAAATATGTGGTGATGGTGCATTTAATTATACTGAGGAAAACAACAAAACATTTTGCTTTTAAATAAACTTCCGAAGTTTAAGAAAAAAAAATAGAAAACTTTAAAAAACCGAGGTTACAGTCTTGTCAACTTAATAGAATATGTTGTTATACTTTTCATTCACTCCAGCAAGCAAATTTATACTGGCAAACGGTGAACATAAATTTTGTTCTTTTCTAGCATGGTATATATACAATATTGAAACTTTTTTCTACTACTGAAAAAAAATTCTTCTAGAGGCATAGAGATAAAAAAAAAAAAATAAATAATTCTTCCAAATAAGTTTCACGCTCACTATTTAATTAAAATGTGCGTAACCAAAGTGTACATCATGGATGCTTGTATTCATTTGACAAATTTAGTGACTTCATATTAGAAATGAACTGAAATATATAACGTACCTGTTTCACCTTTATTGCAGATCTCTAGTGCTGTTGTAAGGTCCCACATTTGAATTGCCCCATTTGAATGCCCAGTAAAAATGTAACGACGAGGCCTCGACCCCATTCTACTACTCCCTTCGCATTCATGGACACAAAATCCGCTGATTGTCGTACCATCCACCGATTTAATGGAACACACGCTAAAATAAATAAATAAGATGCAATGGAACAAACAAAATTAAGAAACCCATTTTCCCTTTTTAAGTAAAACCAATTTAATTGTCTAACTACAATTACTAATATAGGGTGGAGGATGTAGAGCCGTCCGAAGAGATGCAAGTAGACCCTACCTGAAATAACTCTCGGGGTGATAGGCTGGGATAGACTATTTCGTTTCACGCTGTTGCCCTTTGGTTCGTTCCATTTCGAGTTTCACCTTCTCAGAGGTTATCTACTGTACCCTTTAGCCATATCGAAGTGTCTATGCTCCCACTAACTTCCTTCCTCTTCACATGTAACACACAAATTTTCAAAAGAAAATACAAGTAGCGAAACGTAAAGCTGACTCGGAGATGTTTGGAGAGGTGGCATCCAAACTATGCCCATCACCCAGCATAACTTGGGAGTTGGTGGTCTTCGATGATAGGGATGGTGACGGCTTGCTCTGGTGCACGATCTTTTTTCATCAATTTCTGCAACATTCGTGGCCTCTTGTATAATTTACCCTTTGTCGAACATCATCTCTATTCTTCCAGACTTCATCTCTTGTTCTTAACTGAAACTCAGGCGCTTAAGTGCTCTGACAACAAGCATTACTATGTTACCTTCTACTATATCTATTTTTTGTACCACCAAAAACTCACTTCTCCGTCGTAAATAACCTTCCTGGTTCCTCTTCATCACGCCTTTCTGGTACTTTGGAAAAAAATAAAAAAATAAAAAAAAAAATTTTTTTTTTATTAACTCTAACTTTGCTTTTTTTCCTCAATCTAGTTTCTTCTAGCAGTACAACTGCTTTTTTGCATTCTACTAAACTGAATTCTTCCCCAAAACTATTGCCTCAAATATAACCTTACACGATTCTGGAGCCATTTCTCCTTTTTCATCCCCCCTCTAACTCATTTATGCCTAATATTATAACTTCTTCAAACGGTGTCATTTCTGCTCTCTCAGATTAACACTAAGAGGGCGTATGGTCCTGTTGGCTTCTTCCTACGGTTCTCAAAACTTGAGCTTCTGAGCTTGCACCATACCTTGGTAAACTATTTCGTCTTTGTCTTTTCACTTTGACCTTCCCTTCTTGCCGAGAACGTGCGCTCATTCAGCCTGTGCCGAAATAAGAGGGACCACACTCACCCCTTTAACTTATTTCTTTAACCTTTGTTCTTTCTAATGCTTTCGAATCTACCCTTAACAGGAAATTTGGAAACTTCTCAATTCTTCTAATCTTATCTCTGATCGCAAGTATGGCTTTCGTAAAGAGCGATCTACTGGTTATCTTTCCCTTTTCTGACTCTTGTTCCTCCGGTATTCGGCGTTTCGGTGAATCTTTCTGCTGTAACGTCAGACATATCGAAAGACTTCGACAGAGTCTGGCACAAAGCTTTGATTTCTAAACTTCCCTTTTTCGGAATCTGACTTCCTTTACGGTCGTTCTAAGGCAGCTATTGTAGACGATCATCGTTCATCCCTTAGATCTATTAATAGTAGTGTTCCTCAGTCTCAACACTTTTCTACTTTTTAATTAGTTATCTTCTCACTATAACTTCATCACCTATCCACTCCTATGCCGATGACTCCACCCTTCGATACTCCTTTCAATGTGATAGACACCCCTCTCCACAGTAGTTAATTGACGCAAGGAGGGTGGCTTTAGAACAACTACCCTCTGATCTTTTTCGTAATTCAAATTGGGGCAAATAAAACATGGTCGTTTTCAATGCCTCTAAAACTCTGTTCCTCCATCTCTCTACTCGACACAACCTTCCACACATCTCTGAAATCTTTGAAAACACACTCAAACCTTCGTCTGTCCTTAATATTCTTGGTGTTTCTTTTCTCGTGACTATTCTTGGAAGGATCACATTACTTCTCTTTCTAAACAAACTTTTAAAGGTTGGGTGTTCTGAGGCGCCTTCAGAATTTCTTCCTGCCACTCCAGATGCTTGTACTTTATAGGAGTTTTGTTAGCACCTGTATATAATATTTAACAGCAATGAAAGCGGGGACGAAGATGTCATCGGATATCTAGAATCATATTTTAGAATAGTTGGGGGTTTCCGTGGTGTTTGCGGGATATTTTTCAAACAACTTTCTACACAGATGATAATGCTGTAGGACGAGCTGACGGTTAAAACAGTTCCTAAATTATTTCTCTCTAGTTCTCCGACTGATACACATCGATCGAGCAACCGTGCCTTTGAAAAGGATTAAGTTGGAAGGGGTAGTGTTTATTTTTGTAAGTTTTATAAAACATCAGCTTGTATGGGAGAGGGTACAATCGAGAAATATAGCCGTAACACCCACCGTTCCGAAACCATCGGTGTAGATTGCACTGATCCAGTGTGGAGTAAGACGACTTAAAGAACTACGTAATGATGGCAGGAGGCTTTGAGATAAATATGGGATTGTGTGTAAGTCGGTAATTAAAGATCAGACCCAGAAAGTGGACCTGAGAATCCAACGTGATGGAAGTACCTTAAAAGGTCAGAGTGGGGGAGATGTAGTTAGTCATGCCACGTCTGCCCCTACGACGGATAAGCATAACCTTAGTCTTAGTACTGGAGAACCAAAATCCTCGCGAATTGCACCAGGAAGTAATCCTATTGACTGCCAATTGCAGTTAGTTGGCGTTCCAATATTGAAATATAGCTCGAGTCATAAAGCGTAAGATCTACCTAGGAGGAACAACGAACTGAATTCTGGGTGTTTGTGACAACACCGTTGAACCAAACTACAAAGAGTAAAACGCGAGGGTATTCACTCATCTACAGTGAAAGTACCGAAATAACTCCTGAATGGAGAGTCCAATAAAAAGTCTAGTTTATCCTCATGTTGAAGACACGAGGCTTAAAAAAAATCACAAAGCATGAGTATTTTAGTAAATAATTCTTATGGAGCCAAAATAAGAAAGATAAAATACCATTACATGATGTCAGCGGAGGGTTCAAGAAAAAGATCAGTTTATCCATGATAAAGACATGAGGCAAAACTAAATCTAAAGAAAACATGACTATTTTATTAAACGTCTTTTATGAAACCTAAATGAGAAAGATAAAATACCATTTCAAATTAATGTTGGACTTTGAAGAAAATAGAGCAAAAAATTGTTAGCATACTTTTTGCCTATAAGCCATAGTTTAAAATGAAAAAAAATCACTAACCAAAAAAAAATGATTAAATGATCTCAAATAAGATACTCATATAGCAACTAAAATAAAATACTGAAACTCGACATACCGCTTTCCATTACTGGCTAACCGCACAAACAGCTGATCAGTATCAGGAACAACTTTTTGAATAAATACTTGCTCATCATCCTGTTCACCATACGGACCTAGTTAAAGAAAACTTCTGAAATTACGAATGATACAGAATTTAAATAATAAATGAATAATACATAACTGAAGTAAACATATCCACTGAAGATAATAATAATAATAATAATAATAATAATAATAATAATAATAATAATAATAATAATTATTAAAAACATTTCATTAATGTTGTGGTTTGAAAAACACACCTGTCCTAGCCTTACCTAAATATTAACCATATAAAACGTCCATTGAAAGCAAAATTACCTATAATGAAGCATAAGTAGTTTGTATGTTATCAAGCAAAAACTATTGAGAAATATTCCCCATTCCATTACTATTTTTTTTTTTAACACTAAAGTAGAGTAAGATACGTCCTACTTTGGAAATCATCCTTTGACTACTTTTATAAACGTAATTTTTAATGTGTACCTTGTCGTGACAAATACATTAGTTTTAATTAGAAAACATTCAAGACAGATTCATGAGTCAACCTGTGGCTCATTTTATAACTTCATATGTTGTATCGAGCTCAATTACAAGTTTACAAGATAATTAGAAAATTCCTTCGAAGTTCGCTTGCTATGAGTCAATAAAAGGGACCCAAACAAATCAATAAATTAATGGCTTAATGCTACTACTATGTAACAAAAAAAATTATTTCAATAAATTTCTCAATGCTTAACATGCTTAATGTGTCAAACTGGTTTAGAATTCAGAATTTATCGTTTTGAGAGTTACGTGATTAAATGTGTATTCCAATTTAATAGAAAATAATTCGATTACTTTTTAATTCAGATTTCGGGATATATTTTAAATTACATTTACATCGCAATTTCGAAAGTCGTAAATATTTTTACTGTTAATACTTAATATAAACTATAAAATTCCTTGGACAATTACATTATGGTTAATATGGGTTCCAAGTAGATCAGCTGTTTTTGAGAACTTTAAAAAAAAGGACAGGTGGTAAATTACAAGTGTCTGTGTGTTATACACGAAATGATGATTTCAAAATCTTATACGACGAAAATTTTAGTAGTAGTAGGACTGGTTCTTACAAGGATGTAAAATTTAAAAAGATATCTACAAAGTTCTTCCCAAGTTTTTGAAACTATGCTTAGAAAAGATAACCAAGTTAGCAATGCAAATAGTCCATCTACTTCACAGGAAAAAAAATGATCAGATATCTACTAGGGAAATAACGCCAATATCAAAATTCTGTACTACTGACAAAGTTACTATAGCAATGACGAAAGAAATCTTATCAAAATGGTGGTAAAAAAAATAATGTATCCTTATCTCTTTTATTTTACAACTAGCCTTTTTATAGTTAAATGGAGAAATGACCAAAAGATTTGGAATTTCTCTGGAGAGAGAAAACGTGAGTTCACAATTAAAAGGCAGAACTTCGAAAAACTTTAAAGGGACAGTTTTTATTTAAATGAATGCATGCGTACTTCATAGTCAACTATTTTGCGATTAATGTACGATGTATTGATGAAGACAATAAAATAAAACGCCAGCGATGATCTTTAAAAGCAAATGGAAGGTTTTGAAAGATTTTGAAATTTAAAAAGACGAAATTCTATGAAATGTAACACGTAAGGCTACAAAACATGGCAAACACAATTGAGAAAATGTATAAAGTTGATGAAAAAAGTCAACAAACATTAGAAAACTATGATGATATCCCTAGAAGGATCCACAAACACGGCAACAAAAAACATGAAGTTTTAGATATTGCTGAAAAGCATCTTAACTATTTATACTTTAGCACATGCGCTGAAGTGTCCATATATATTGCAACTAGCAATAAAAGAGAGAACTGAAAGATCGTTACTAGACTATTCTCATCAGTAAATTAAGACAAATAGTTGCAGCAGCCACAGCTCCTAAACAATGCTATTTCAAAAAGATGTGCTGAAAAAAGTCATTTTGGATCAAGCAACACGATAGTGAGGCACCTACATGATCAAACATTTACTTGAGGCAACACTTTTTCTTGAAGTCTTAGGTATCCAAAATGTTGTGCCTACTGAAGCGCAGGAGCAACAACTGACACAATTAGAAGTCTGCTTTCACCGATTTATAATTACCAAGAAGTTGCAATCTGAGGATTTAAATCTCGATAGATTCTTGTTGGAGTGGAGAAGCTTGATATATAGAATGAAACAAAGTTGCAGATGACAGTATTTTCAATGAAGAAAAAGAGTCTCCTGCTGGAGAATGAAATTCTATTAGCTGATTATTACAGTGATCCAATGAACCAACTTTTGTTGAAGAAGAACAAATTGCTAATGGAAAAAAAAGAGGCTCTTAAAAATTTGCAATTCGTATAAGATGATTAAGTGCGCTGTCTGAAAATCTCCAGAACAAATGAAGAAACTAAACACACTGTTTTGTTAGAATCTTCTTCCTCGAATGAAGAATTAACCTTTAAGTGTACCTGAATAAAGAGGCACGTCAAAGGTAAAGCGTCACAGTTTAAACGTAAATAAACCTTTAAATAGTAAAGAAATTTAAGCAATATTTTTAAATTGATTACAATTGGAAAAATATGACCAGATATAGAAACTGACTATAAAGCAAGGCATCCCAGTTTATCCAGAGATTATTGAGAATTGTAGCAGTAATACCACCTACACAAGTTAACTTTGAAAGACTTTTCTGCATTGAAAATAATTATATCATATTTAAGGATTTCTATGAAAGAGGATCTAGTAGAAGCAATTCTCTTTTTAAGAAGTTTTCATATTTTGGATTCTATTCTTATTTTTTCTGGTAACATGTTTTTGAACATATTTTTATTTAGTTAGGATAAACGTTTTAAGTTTTTAAGATTTTAATTTTGAGGTTTGAAGTTTATCATTTTTTTATTGATATACTTTGGAATTTTAAACTGGAAAGGAAAAATGCAAATACTTATTTTTTTTGTAGTAACATTTTCTTTTTATTAAATATATTATTTTCTATTTTAACCTTTGATAAAAAGTATAATCTCTGCTACTTTAATTATGAAAGTATTAATTATGAAAGGAATCTTATTTTTTGTCACTTAATGTACTGAAAATTGAGAAAATATATAATTAAGGGAGAGTCAGAGTCGGCAATGGCAAAAATTGAGGAGTCAGTTGTAGTAGGAATACAGTCAAAGACTTTAGATCCGATTGGTTCCAAATAGTGTTGATTTAATAAGTTTTTGGAAGCTCTTACCTTGTGAATTCTTAGAGAATCTTAAATTTTAAAAAAATTACATGTGTTGATTTAAGTGTTGATGCTCTTTGCAGCAATACCAAAGAATGGTATCTAAAATGTTGGCCACCCTTGGTATAAGATATCAAATAATGCTCTTTGCAGCAATACAAAAGATGATGCCCGATGAGATATTTAAATATCTAAATTTAAAAAACTTATGCATTCTTAATTTTCAACTTCAATTCATAAAAGTTAAAGTAATTATTAAGCACATAAGAAAATGCGTACCACAATCATTTGCCAACGCATAATGAATATTTGGATCTACTTCGTCTAGTGTGAGAATTTTGTATGAGGAAAATGGCGTGGATCCTGGCTGCGTTGAGATCATGCCTCGAAAACGAGTAACAGTCCAAGTACGAACGTGATTATACTCACTACATACGCTTATTAAAAGCTTTTCTGACAATGTTACCTGGTGAAAGAAAAAATATTTTAAGTTTCATTTCTCAAACCTCTCTCAATAGTTTATTTACACAATAAAGTTTATTAAACTGAACATATATGAAAAAGATATTTACTGGCTCTACTTATATCTACAAACACTCAGGTATATGACAAAATATTTATTAGGGATGAAAGATCTATCGATGCAAATCTTCAACTCTGACCATAATTTAAATTCAGTTTTATTTAACAAGAAATCTTTGGAACGTTAAAAAGATGTAAACGGCAACATCTTTTATAATAAAACTTTTAATTTTTATCACAAACTCCTTAAAAAAATTTTTTTTATCAGGTAAAAATTATAGTACCTTTGTAACAGAAAAACGGTGAACTGTAAAAGTTTGAAACAACTGTGGACCATGACCAACGGTTTCAGGATGTTGTACAATTACTCGAACGGTTCCTGAACTTGTTCCATAAGCAATTTCAATCCAATTACCACACACATCTAATTATGGAGGAAAAAATTAAACTTTTACTTAAAAAATTGTTAATACAGTAAGAACAAAAACATAGCAATTTTATCTTGATTTAGCGATGAGAAATATTAAATACACAAAAGAGATCACTAGTTTTAAAATTCATTTTAAACAATGCACCCATTATAATCGTTAAGAAACTAAATTTTAAATTTTAATTGATAGATGAAAGTGAGACATTTTATACATAATTTATTAATATCTAATTCCTATGAAACTCTGAAATCGCATATATATATATATATATATATATATATATATATATATATATATATATATATATATATATATATATATATATATATATATATATATATATATATATATATATATATATATATATATATATATATATATATATATATATATATATATATGATGGGTTGAAGTATCGGTATTTTTTTGGTATCGGTATCGATACAGATGTGACGCATACTTCATAAAGGGGCGAACAACATCCCTATAAAGAGCAAGCAACTCGGGTGGTGTGAAAAAATTTCGAAGGGAACTTTGAACATCCAACCTCTTGGAAGCTTGTTTAGAAAGAGAAGTAATGTGATCCTTCTAAGAAAGATCACGAAAAAAGAAACACCGAGAAAATTAAGAAAGGACAAAGATTTAAGTTCTGCGTCTTCGAAGATGTCATAGTTATGTGATGAAAGGTTGTGTTGAGTGGAAAGATGGAGAAACTGAATTTTTGAGGTACTGAAAACAACCTTATTTTCTCTGCCCCAGATTGAAATATGAGAAAGGTCAGAGGTCAATTGCTTCAAGACAACCATTGAGTGGCGTCTTTCAAATTTGAAGAGTAATGAAGGATGGAGTCATTAGCAAAGGAATGGATACGTGATTAAGTAATAGAAAGAAGGTCTTTAATGAAAACTAGAAAAAAGAGACAGTTAGGACAGACCCTGAGGAGCACCACTATTAATAGATTTAAAGGAAGAACTCTGGCAGTCTACAACGGCTGATATAGAAAAACAGGAAAGAAAATCAGAGAGAATAAATTTCGAAAGAGGCAAATTTAAAAATCAAAGATTTGTGAAATGCTCTATCGGAGTCTTTCGATATGTCTGGCGGACACCAAAAGATTTACGGAAATGCCGAAGGGAGGAGGACCAAGAGTCAAAGAGAAGGGAAAGAAAATCACCAGTAAAACCATTTTTATAAAAGTCATGCTGGCGATCAGAGATAAGATTAGAAGATTTGAAATCTTTCCAACTCTTAACAAGAAACTTTAAGAGAGAACGGAGGTTGAAGGGACGGTAACTGAAGGGTTGAAGAGGTCCCCCTTTTGGGGCACATGAGAGCACCTTCCAACGAGAAGGGAAGGCTGAAGTGAAAAGACAGAGACGATATATTTTCCAAAGCAGGATGCAAGCTAAAAAGCACAAATTTTGAGAACCAGAGGAGGGATACCATCAGTACCGTATGCCTTCTTAGTGTAAAGCTGAGAGAGCAGAAATGGACTTTTTTTTAGAAGAAATTAATAGTTTTAGACAAAAATGAGTTGGGAGGGTAGGGCTGAAAGAGGAGGTATGGTTCCGAAATCATCTAACGTTGAATTTATATTGTAAGGTATTCCTTTGATGAAACACATTACATTTTCAATAAGTAATAAATTTTAAAGTTCATTAAATCATCCATATCAATATTGATCTGCCACCAAAGTGGAATAGCCACGCCCTTTGAAGATTAAGTCTTACTTAAGTACTTTTAAAAAACTTTTAATTTAAGAACGACCTACTTGTCTTTGGAGTCAAGTACACAGAAATAGCTGTAATGACATCATTGGTTGGGTCATGGTAGAGTTCTGTGACTAGAAGATCATTGTCTTTCATTCTCAATGGAAATTTTTGCATATCTACGTGTATATATATATATATATATATATATATATATATATATATATATATATATATATATATATATATATATATATATATATATATATATATATATATATATATATATATATATATATATATATATATATATCCTCTGGTGGTAAATGTCAGAGGCCCACATAGAATTGGCATAATTTTTGGACTCTTTCTCGAACTAAGCCTGAAAATCTAGACTTGATACATCATTAGTGGAAATCAATGAACCCAGCTTTCCCTCAAAAAAAAAAATCAATTTATCTAGAATGTTCAAAAAATTTAATATAGTAGTTTTTTAACTAACATCTAACAGCATATGTAATGCACAATATCTAAAATGATATTTCCACAGTAATCAAAAAAATCCAAGAGATTCTATTTAAAAAATTTTCATACTAGAAACACTTTTTGATCAACTGAAGATTCCAAATATTATATTACGAAGAACTTGTAGATTTACTTCAAGGAGTAGTAATCCGTACTGAGAGTTTTAACAATTCAATATAAAAATTTTCATTTATGCACAAAGGAATGATTATAAAATACATTGTTAATACATAAATCTACATACTCTTTCGCATAAAATAGTTAAATTATATTTACCAATATAATAGATGGATCCATTTGAGCAGCCAAGAAGCAAAAATGACCCGGCTGTATCAAAAGATGCAATAGGAAGCACGTCCTGTATTTGCCAATGCTGAGTCATAGCATGCCAAACACCAATTTTTCCTACCGATGAGAGTGCTACCAACTGAGAGCCAATGAAGAAAAGATATTCTACAGGTACTCCAAGACTGAATATTCCTTAAATATCGAAATAATGAAGAAATTTTATAAATGGTGACTTCAAATAATTACAAAAGCATATAATATTAAATGTGACAGAATTAGGCACTAAATAGGTATTGGAAGTGGAATGAACATCATTGTTTACAAAATCTTTTATAAAAGAAAAGGTGGAATTATTATTATTATTACAATATAAAATATTCACAAACACTTCAACAAAATACCAATTTCAGTTTTGCTTCCATCTTCTGAAATGCCCCAAAGACGAATACTTTGTGAGTATGAAATGGCAAGCATTTTAAGGCCTCCTTCTGAACTCTGGGTTGGAGGAGAGAGTTTAGCATTAAGAGCCACACGTTCTACTAACTGTTCAATATGAGGAGAAGTAAATGCCAATTGCCATCCAGTACTATCTTTATTCCTTCAAATATAATAATTTTTAAAAAGAGGTTAATTAAATAAAGAGCATTGTAAAAATGAAGAATTTTTTTTTGTATACATGATTACAAGCCTAGGGTAACAGAAATAACGTAAAGTCTTTCATATGAAGTTAAAAACTAGTGAATTAAGTTATTACACAAAACTAACATTTAATAAAGAGTTATAGTCTTACCATCGATTAACGGCACTGAGATGGCATTGAAAAAAAAGGAGAGAAATTTTCACTGTCAGTTGAGAACATAATTAATTTAATATATTTCAAACAAAATAAAACCTTAATCACCTGTAGCAAGTTACAAAATGAGCATATGCCACAACAATCCAGTTGTGATGAGCCTTCACCATTCTTACTCTTAAAGGATCTACCCAACATGATCCTGTAAAGATTTATCATTTCAATCATAAATTGACTGATCTATTTACGATGTATCAAAGTAATTGAAATATATATTTCCATGAAACATATCCACAAAAAAATTACGAATATTACAGGCTTTCAGATTCATTAAAATAAATAAGGCATTAAAAATTTGAATTATAACGAATTTCCCATAAAATGTCTATGGCCATGTATCTTCAACTATTTAAATTTTTTACCTGACGTTCCAAGGCTATTCAAAATATTAATTTCAGACTTAAAATATTTATTGAGATCTGCGGACGAATTGCGAGAGTGTCTTAAATCCAAAGATGGATTCCTTGAGTGTGAACGTCGCATGTCATTAGATGACCTGGATGAGTGATTTGAATAAACAGGATGACTTCCACTAAAATGACCTATATAAATGTGTAGAAATACAAATATTAAATCCATGTATATGTTACAAATAAATATATTAGCCTTAAAATGTATACTATTTCGTGTATCCACTTTACATCGTCATAATGGAGTAACTTTACTGTCTCAGAGTTTATCTATCATTTTTTCCAGTTAACATTTTTAACAAAATCTCCATTTTTCTAACAATTTATTATCAACCATAAAAATAAGTGAAAATTTCACTCAAAAAATAATACTTCCAGTACAACTCCAAATACTATTACTAATAATAATTAATTAAGAAGATTTTACAATTCCGATAACTTTTTTTCTGAATGTAATATTTATTTATACAAAGGCAACATTCTTTAAACAATTAAATATACACCTCTGGTATAAGTTTGAGTATTGAAAATATAAGCAAATGAAGATATTAATAAAATAAAATAAATGGTGAAGAAAATATTAAAAGGGATAATAACAAAATAACACTATAATACATCGAAAGAAAAAGAATGATCGCCATAAAGGTAGTGTCAATTGTTTAAACACATACACGCAATTTACAATGTACATTAACACATTCAAGCTGGTGATAATAACTAATCTACAATCTTTCTATATTAAAGATGAATTAATATTCATTGTACTTCAATTTACCATATGTACTTTATTTTCAGCATAATTTTTTTTTTTTTTTTTTTTTTTTTTAAAGAACAATTATGTGAAATAAGCAAAAGTAAATTACAAACATATTGTAAACTATTGTCACTAAATATTAATAGGGCTTCAAAAATAATATTAACGGTGATTATGAAAATATATACTTCTCTTTCACACCTACACAAGATTTACATACGCTGATGTAAAGAGACTACTGTCGATAACACAAAGCCTTCCAAGTCCTTTAGATAATGCATTTAATTTATACTTAATCTCTAGGATTGATTACAAAAATGGTTGAATAATAATAATAATAATAATAATAATAATAATAATAATAATAAAAATTTCGATGAAAGAAAGCAATATAATTTTATAATCTCAGTATATATGAAGCAAATAATGACTTAAAATTTGCTCTTTATCAAAAGTGGGCTTATTTATAAGGTCTATTTTCAATGAATGAAATGTTCTGATTCAAAAAGCTTCAAAAATAAGTAAATAAATTTAAATCATTAAAATGTTGCTCACTATCTAATCATAAACAAATAATAATACTTTAATTAAAAAAATATTAATTTACAGTAGAAATACCTCTTTTTAACCCTGAAAATAAATAAAAACTATATTTTCAAAGAGTGAGATATAAAGGAGCGAAAATTAAGGAAAAAAAAAAAAAAAAAAGCAAATAAACATCTAGAAATTATGTTATAATGCTTATCTTTAACATACCTTGATTGTTATATCTTAACTCCAAAGACGGATTTCTGGAATGCCCTTGCCTACCATTACCACTAACTGGATTAGCTGGATGTGGATTTAAACATGGGGAATTTGAGGAGCTTCCTTTATCCTTTGGCGTTTCAGAGGATGATGACGACGAAGACGATGATGATGATGATACAGGAGTTGGGTCCTGAATAGGAATGGCTAGAGAAAATAAAAAACAAAGGATTCATATAAAAGCAAAGTATATAACTCCGTAGGAATGTCATCAGATAATCATCCACAATCAGGGATGTGTAACATCAAAAGTTTTAGTAAAAGAAAGCAAGTAGTGGAGTTCAAACTGAAGATGGGAAACTATCGATATTTCAATTTTATGTTTACTTGAGACTGACTGCTTTTTTCTTGTGTACTAAGAGATATCAAAACTTATCTTAAATATAAGTTAAAATATAGTTATGTGATGTGTGTCAAATCCAAAACAGTGTATATGCTAACAAGTTTCTTGTGAATGAGTGTGAAAGGTAAAGTATCATTATTTATGCTTAGTTCAATATATAGAGTTTACTTTGAAAATCATTTTTCTCCTTTTGTCAAAAATTGTGTTATCTAGTTCTAATCAAATTTTGTCATTTAATCAATTGTAGTCATGATTTTTGTAAAAAATAAAGTTTTATAGTATCAATACCTTTTTGTAGATACTATCGAAACCTATCATTAATTTTAAATCTTTAACTGAGAAGGTTTACACTTTAAATGCAAAAAAAAAAAAATTTTAAATCAATAAATATGAGGAATAAAAGCCAGTCATTTAAGTCAAAAGTCGAAAATGAGGTACGGTCAACCCAGAGTTGGAAGTTCAACTTGAAGTAGAGTTGAAGTCAAGAGTCTAGTCTGAGTCATGGAGTTCAAAGTAGAAAGTGAGGTGTAGTCAGAACCAAAATTAGAGGTTCAGTCTGAGGTAGAGTTAAAGTCAAGATTGAAAATACTCTTTGCAGTTAAGTTGAAGATAAAAACGAAGATCAAAACTGTTATTTATATCTGGAGTCAAAAATTGCATCTTTTTATACTTTACAGCCATGCTCAATATTATGCAATAACCAATACGACTAATATATAAATTAATTTGATTAATAAATTTACTTTGACAAATAAAATTAAACATATAAACTTACAAGGTGGAGCCAAGTACCCACAAAAAAGAACATCCCCGCAAGCAGAGTGGTTCAAATCTTGACAAAGCATGAGACGTTTAACCAATGGAGTGATACCATAGTATTCTGCTTCATGGCTGTCAAAGATTGTACAATAATAAAATCACAAATATAAAAATCATACAATACTTTAACTTACCACCGTAAAGAACATAGTATAAGTATTTTGAACAGATATGAACAGAAAACAGAAATATTCCATTTCATATTGTTGTCTTCATTTTACTTACCGTAGGGCATTTATATCAACTTTATCAATATTTATGTCTTTTGTTCTCAAATAATTCAGTATAATTGTAAACAGAGATGGATCTCTATCAATAAATATTGCACTCGACTCATCTCTTAGTGTTGATATCCTTCCAGAAAGTAATGAAGTAAAGAATGTATCAGGCACCCATGTTAGTGTGTGACGAGAAGTACTGAACCTTTAAAAAAAAAAATATATATATATATATATATATATATATATATATATATATATATATATATATATATATATATATATATATATATATATATATATATATATATATATATATATATATATATATATATATATATATATATATATATATATATATATATTATTATTATATATATTTAAATATACTAAATTTAATTTAATTAAATTAAAAAAAACTTTCTTTTAAAAAATAAAAATAAAAAGTAAAACAAGGTTAACAAAAGCATTTTAAAAACTCTAACTTTAGATTTTTTTAAATGCTTTGTTAACCTCATTTTACTTTTTTTTTATTTTTATTGTTTAAAAAAAGTGTTTTTAAAAATTGGTATATATATATATATATATATATATATATATATATATATATATATATATATATATATATATATATATATATATATATATATATATATATATATATATATATACCACATTTGACATCGAAGATAAGGAGAGAGACACTCATTACTTTCAACAATAATCATCTACTCATGTTCCTATTATAATAATAATAATAATAATAATAATAATAATAATAATAATAATAAGGATTGGCAAAATTGAAAATATATATAAATCAATTGATTTTAAACGTGATTATGTTTTCTGATTTTTCTGTTTTAAAAATGACATCATTGTCTTCACATTTTTAAGTTCATCATATAATAAAAGAACTTGGATAAAAATGAAAATAAATTAAAATTAATATAAATTTAAACAGTTTATTGGGCTGGGGGCAAATAATAATAATAATAATAATAATAACAATATTTCACTTAATTACTGACACCAGCAACAATGTTTTACCTATGAATTCTAGCTTTAGATATTTATTGTAAAAGCAGGTGAGGTGAGTTAAATGAAATTTATAAATTTCATTAGTTTTAGTTTTCTCAATTTAATTATTTTTTTTATTATTTGAAATATGTCAGTGACCTATCACAAAATATTCTCCCCTCCCCCCCCTTAAGATGAAAATTTCTTAAATAATTGATTCAATGGAACCAATTCACTAACATTTAATATTCTCTCTCTTTTTTTATGTTCTAATTATAGAAATTAATGTTTTATTTTTCTTCAAAATTTGTGTTGAGAGTTCAGACACCAAAAATAAATGTTATTTAAATATTTATGTTAATAATAGAATAATAAATATTAAATAACAGCTCAGAACCATAAAGCATTTTTAAAAATAATATAATATTGTTTACTAATTTTCTTTAAAATTTATAGTGAATTGGTTATATCAGTTGCGTTTTTCATCATTTTCATCTTAATTCACTTCCTTTTCCAATAGTTTTTTGACAAAAAGAATCACAGATACAATTTTAAAACTTATGTTCAATGCTTAACTTATGTCTGAACTTCCTCGTTTTAAAAATGCAATAATCATTGATAGATGATTATTCCTAAATTTATATCAAAAGGTAACCTAAAGACAAATTATATGTATATTATCAATTCAAGAAGTATACTCAATACTGTTAACATAATATATAGATTTAGTTTATTTTAAAACCGTACTTACCATACCTATCCACTCATTACAGTGGCTAAGATGTTTATGAAGAAACTTCTCACAAAAAATTACCTTAAAAAAACTTACTGATTAAATTTTACTGCAAGATAAATATTAGAAATTAATATATTTTTCATACTAATGTTAAAGTTTTTTTTGAGTTTATACTTCATACAAGAATTCTCAAAAATTAAATTAACCAATCAATCTCTCATATAGTAATAATAGCATATCATATGTAGTACAAACCTTTGACCACCAACATTTAGATGGATAATATCCCCAGAACCTGGCCCAGACCCAAGGCAAACAGGTGTAGTCATTTTCTTAAACTAGTAAATGGCAAATTAGACCTAGTCTTCCGCACAATTTTTTAAGACTAGGTCAAAAATGCTCAAAAAACTTCAATAATATTACATAATTAAGCACTTAAATAACTAATAAGATCTATTCAGATCTTTTTATCATTCCTGAAAAAATAAAAAAAAAATAGTATTAAAATGAAGTTAAAAATATATAATATTATATTTTACACTTAATGTACAAATGTAATATCTCAATTTAAAAATTTTAGTTTAACGTTGCTATATTAATTTATTAATTGAGCAGCAATTTAATAATAATAATAATAATAATAATAATAATAATAATAATAATAATAAAGAAAATTCTGTTCCATTCATCATTAAGTTAGAACAGCTCATAGTTTTCTCATAGTTGCTCTTCCAAGTTGTTTTCACTAGGACAGTCTCATTAGAAAAAAATGAGACTGTCCTAGTGAAAACAAATAATTAATGGTACTAATACATGCAGCCAAGACTAGGTCTATTCTATCCTTAGTTATTAGTTCATTCATGCAAAGTAAGATAAAAATAAAACTAAGCCCCTATATATATTTAGTAAGTGACTCACTAATGACATTATACAACTAATTATACATGCAACATGCAATGAACACCCACTACAAAACTACCAGTTAGGCTTAGTCACAAGCTGGTCTAAAATTTATAGGCTTAGTCACAAGCTGGTCTAAAAATTCATATATACCCGCCAATTTGGCTTAGTTAAATTATACTATACAATACCGAAACCATCCATATATCCATATATTTTAAATGTTGCAAAAAGAATCACTGTCAACAATCTTCTGTGGGAAGCCTTTATTACAATGTAACAACTGTATTACTGAAAGAATATTTTCTTCGATCAAGATGGCATGACTTTTTAATTTTCTTATCATGCCCTCCAGTTTCTCTTCCATGGTCCACTTTAAACTATTTTTCAATCTCTGTATTACTGTCAGATGCAAATATTTTGTAAACTTGTATCATATACCCTCTGAGAAATCTCCTTTTAACTGAGAACATTCCCAGTTCCTTCAACTTTTCCTCATAGCTCTTACTCTTGAAGCTAGAAATCATTCTTGTTGCTCAATATTGTACTTTCTCCAGCATATCTATGTATGTCTTTTCTTAAATGTGAAGCCCAAACTTGTGCACAATAAAGTAATGCTGGCCTGACATAGCTGTTATATAGCTTAAACCACATTGAGATTTATTATACTTAACATCTTAAAGCTCTATTCATTGCTTCCAAACATTGATCACCCACTTTCAGATTACTGCTAATTATGGAACAACCGGGGCCTCAGCCCGGGCCATTTTTACTGACACCAGCCCTAGCTAAAAATCAGGGAAAACCGGGGTTTGCCTGCTGGGGTTAAAATGGCAAATTATACTTAAGGGGACAGTCCAATTTCAAAATTTTTTTTTTAATTTTCAGCTAATTCTCCTGAAATTTTCAGTGTATATAGCTTTTTTCCTAGAGAAAAAAAGTTCACTTCTAACGTTTTTCTAAGTCTATAACAATTAAAAAGTTTTTTTTTTTTAAATTTGACCCTTTTTCAAATGAATGGTGGGGTCAAACCACTTTTCGGAATAACCTAAAATTTGGACTATATATTCAGAATTCTATTGGCTATGAAAACTTCTAATAGACTTTTGTTCCTAGAGTTATAGAAAAAAATTTTATGAGTCCAAAACTGACCAGCTATCAAAAAACAAATTTTTTTTTTTTAAAAAATATAACTTTTTGGACAAAATTTTTTTAGAAAAAAACTACAACTATATTATTTCTTATTTTTGGTGGATGCATAGAGGAGGGATGGGGCTACAAATTCCTCTACATACTTTATTTGATGAGATTCGTTGGTTTTGAGACAGCCTCTCAAAAAAGATCCATTTTTGACCAAATTTCAAAAATTCCCAGTTTGAGAGGCTATATCTCACTTCAAACCAATAGCATTTAATAATACACTAATTAAAAGTTGTAGCCCTGCCTCTCCTCTAAACTATATAAAAATAAAAATAAAAAATTAATAGGTAGCTTTTTTTTTTTAAATAATTTTTTCCTCCAGAAGGGTATGATTTTTGCAAAAAAAATTTTGTGCTTATAATTTTTTTTCTAGACGTGATATCAAAAATATATTCCCACTAATGCAAGAAATTGAGGCTAAGATTATTCAGTTAAATTTTTAACTCATGTGGACCAGTGGTTTGATATTCATTTTTTTTTTCAGCTTTGGGTCCAAATAACTTTCAAACCATTACAGACTAAGAAAAACACTCGAAATCAACTTAGAACTTCAGGAAAAAATGTATATATCCTGAAAATTTCAGCTCAATCAGTTAAAGAATAATTAAGTTTTTCAAACAAAATATAAGAAAATTAAATTTTTTTTCTTGTTTTTTATATATTTTCTTTTCCTTTTCTATTTCTTTTGATTGCTCCTTTTCTGCTAGTGAATGTTCATCTTTGTGTTTTTCCTGAAACATTGTAAAGTATTCCCATACTGCTGAAGCTGATCTTTTAACCATAGTAACAAAATATAAACAAAATAATTTTGAAATAATGTAGCTAAATGATACAAGTTTGGGTCAGGAGGTACAGGGGGCTTCATCCCCCATAGATAAATATTCGTGTGCCATGTATCTGTATCTTGTATTATTTGTATTAATTAATAAATTTAAAAAAAAAAATTCAAGAAAAGATTAATTCAACTTATATAAACACTATAGTTTAAAAGATACTAATTTCCTACAATGAGCTAAACAATTACCATTCACCATTAAAGACAGCCCACTTTTATTATTTACAAAATGTATTTTTAATAATTTAAACCTTATCGAATTTGCGATTCTGCAATATATTTTTGATTTTAGCACAAAAAATTAAGTTTAAGTCTATATTTTGAATATCTAAACGTATGGTTACCGACATCAACTGCATAAATACCAATCTTTATTTTGATAAATATTTGGGATTTATATTCTAATGATTCTGCATATATACAATCAATTAGAAAAAAAATAAAAATAACAGTAGTATAATCAAGGCATTACCCAACACTTCTACATTTCTTTAATTACTGTAATTGTCTCTAGAAGCCTAACTTTTTAATAGGGTCTGCTATTCAGTATGTTGAATTGCAATAGTTTTTTTGATTACATCTCAGAAAATTGACTTCCGTTATATTTACAAAACCTATTTTGTTTTTAATTTTGCCAGCTGCTGAGTGCTGTGTGGAATGTGGATAGGCTGTTGTATAACAAGACTCTGACCCAAGGTTGCCAGAATGTTCACAATGGAAAACGTCAATTTTATTTGAAAGTTGCCAAATTTGTAATTACCTTAGGCTTTATATTAATTATAAAAACTGTTTGTATACTTTGGCTATTTTTTCTATTGTATGTGCTTTTGCCTATTTTAAGTTTCATTTATATTGGAGATATTCTATTGAATTTTCCTTCTTAGGTTTTTGTGATATTTGATACTAATGTGGGAACACCAACACGCTGCCATTTCGAGCGTGCCACTTTCAATCACTTTACTTAAAAATTTGTTTTCAACAGCTTCAACGAAAACCGCGTGGGTTTTTAAGGTTTTTTCAAAATGTATTATTTTTATATTTTTTTTCGTAAAACAGAGAGTTCAAGTCAATTTCATAAATTAGTTGAAGTTTTTTCTTTTCCATAAACTTTACTACCATAATCTTTCAAATACATCTCCTACTCTACCTCTATTGTTTTTAAATATATTATACTCGCATATTAAGGAACTTCATATAACAATTAGAAAACCAATCATAGTAAGTGTCCTAAATTATTTAATTGTGACTCTAATTTCGACCCTTCTCTTTTCAGGTTAAGGTTCTTAAAAATAAACAGAGCATAATTCAGCTGCAGGTTTTTATATCTTTCGAAGAATGTTGAATTTATAATTCAAATTTCAAAGCTCCGGTTAAATTTTTAGACTTACTACTGAACGGTTTTGTTGCAAGTTCCTAGTTTATAGTGATGAGTTTTCTTCGCAAGCTCAGTATCAATGCACAATCAATTTAAATTAAATAAAATCAGTAGTTCTAAGGTGACATCAGATACCACCTCTTAAAATGTTTCAAGTACTTGTACTCATTAAGGAGAATCAATTCTTAGGACTCTAGATTGTGGTTTCTTTCAAGGCAATAAAACTGATATGTTTGCTTTTAAAACTTTTATTTCAAAATTTAAAAACTCTTTTGATTTACAGAGAAATATAAATGACTCTGTTAAATTACTGAAGTGAAATAGAATAATGAAAGACTTTTCATTTAATGGTTTTGTTCCACTAAAGAATTATATTACATGTCTGGAAATTAAAAAAAATAGAAAAGAACATTAATAACATATTAGAAATTAAAACCTATAAATAATTATTATTACAATTACATCGCATGAAAAATAAACTAAAATAATATGCATACCAAAGTGCATACCAACTGATTCAGAATCTTTTTCAATAAATGAGGAAAATTAAAAAAAGGCAATAAAAGTACTTAATAAAGAATTTCTACATGAAAAATTTATAGTTGATGAAATTATTAAAAAATAATTGCTCTAAAGCCTATCTTCGACCCATCGTATAATACTAATAGAGTCTATTTAAATGAAATTCGCACGTTAGTGTATGAACTGGATAGTTCCAAATTTAAATTTCTGGAAGAGCCTGCAGTGCTATTGGTTCTGAGTCACACAGTATTGTTTAAATTACCAAATGTGATGGTGAGAGAAATTATTCATAAACTAGATACTAATTATCCTGATCTAAATCAGATATTTGAGAATTATAATAAAATTATTCAAAATATTGTAAAAACTTCAAACAATAATCAGAACAAGAAAAATATTGGACAATTAAATTAAGGTCTTATCGATATTCTATTATAGTTTCGGTTTCACTTCCTCCCCACTCATTCTCAACTACGTCATCAAACATCATGCTTAGTCATTCCCAGATGATGAATATACTCAGATTTTATCAAATAATTTTTTTGAGATAATCTGATCTTTAGTGGCAATGACCCACAAGGTTTAAAAGATGAAAAGCAGGTGGATTCCATCTTAGAAGTTGAGACTCAAATAATGATCAATTAAGAAGTGTTATGCGAGAAGAAGGTAGAATAATACAACATCAAGAACCAGAAGACAAGGTACTGGACTACCTTTAAAATCCTTATTTAGATAAATTAAAACTTTCAGGATTTTCAATAAATGCTAATGCAGATACTAAAAGGTTGTTATTATCAGCAGTTTCAAAGATTTTTGACACTCTCAATCTATTTTTGCCTGTAACGTTAAAGGGCAGGTTGTTAATTAGGAATTTATGGCAATTGGGTCTAAGTTGAGGATGAGAAGGTCCCTTCTGATGTTTTATCATCTTGGTCACTTCTCTGTTCAGAGTTAAATGAACTCAAAAATATTGAAATTGAAAGATGTGCTTTGCAGTTTATAGTTCGAATTTAATATCTTCAAAAGCAAAAGTGGCTCCCCTCAAATCTAGGGCTCTTCCCTTTTTAGAATTATTGTTTGTGCTTTTATTTTTTAAATGTATTAATTAAATCAATATTATCCGAATTTTCTGATGTTCAGTTCAAAAATAAAAGTTTTTGTAGATGCTCAAATTGTTCTTTCATGGCTATTGTCTGGAAGAGCCAAAAATAAAATTGTTTTTGCAAACAACAGACTCAAGGAAATCTCTTTAATCAAAACCAAGTTGAACAAGAGTTCAAAGTATCTATTTCCTTTACATACATCAATACTGCTGAAAATCCAGCAGATTTAATTGCCAGAGGTGTTTCAATCTCCACTTTTCTTTAAAAATTGCGTAACTAGAAAATTTTTCTGGGGGGCCATGGCCCCCTCTTTCAGCGAATCTCAATTAGTTTTATTATCTTCTAGTTATTTTATTATATATATATATATATATATATATATATATATATATATATATATATATATATATATATATATATATATATATATATATATATATATATATATATATATATATATGGAAAAAAAACATGTTTTAAAAAAAAAAAAAAAAAAAAAAAAAAAAATTTTTTTTTTTTAAAAAGAAAAAAAATAAATACCATTTTTTTTTTACCCCAATCCTCCATTCAACAAATCACTAAAGTATCTTCTCAATGTCTTCCCTACCTCCCTCTTACCTCATACCAAATCAATATCCTCCCTCCTCAACCCCCCCACCTCCGATCTTCCCTCCCTCCCTTAGCCTTATTTTTACCTCCTGCAAAACTTTTACTTCTCTCCAAATAATAATTCTCCGATGGCTTCTTGCCCCAATCCTCTTCCACTCTTCTTTTTGCCCTCCAAACTCTCCTCTTCGCCTCCCTTTATCTCTTCTTACACTCCTCCTAATCCATATCTTACTTCGTACCCAAATACTTGCTAAAAGCCTTTCTTCCATATAACCATATTCCTCATATCTTCATTTTACCACTCACCCCCTTTTCGTTTACTTTTCCCTATTTTCTTTAACCCACACACTCTTCTCGTAACTTTCACTAAAACTCCCTTCAATTTACTTCATTCTTCATCAACCCCATCCACCTCATTCCACCTTGACTCCCCCTATTTCTCACTTATCCCTCTTATGTAATCTCCTTTCTTCTCCTCGTCAACTAACCTTTCCACCTGCACTACCTCCACTATCCTTTCCCTCACTTTCTCCTACCATTCTTTAACTTTTATTTTTGCCACTATCAAATTTTGGTAGTGGTGTAATGAGAATCCTTTGCCAGGGTTTAATCTCTATGAAGGTTGGGATTTAACAACACAACCAAATAATTGAACATTTATTTTGAAGGAAAGGAATGAAGGCAGGAAGTTATGCAAAAACACAGGAACCCAGCTGTAAAATATTAAACTTATATAACCGAAAAACATACATTACCTGTCAATGTAATGGTTGTGACGATACCATCTCTTAAATATGTCCCAGCATTCATTGACTATATACAGGGTGATTTTTATGAGTTTAAGAAAGATATTATACTACTACTACTACTACTACTACTACTACTAACTAATAATAATAATAATAATAATAATAATAATAATAATAATAATAATAATAAATAATAATAATATAATAATAATAATAATAATAATAATAATAATAATAATAATAATAATAATAATAATAATAATAATAATGATAATAAAGTTTGATTTTCTCTTTGCAGGTGGTGAACAAAATATATAAAGTACAATTACCTGGAGATGTAAGTTGAGATCTGCGAGTCATAGCTAGCTATAACTCCTAATAGCTGATTGGTGTATGCAAATGAATATAAATAAATCGGTTCGATATCTATCACAATGTTGAGTGCACAATTACTATGTGAAAATAGGTGAGGCTGATCTAATCCACTTCCGTAAGTAAAAAAATTGAATTTTAAAATCCACGCTGTAGTAGGCTAAGAAAATATGATGCTTCAGAAATTATGGTTCACAGTCTTCTTCAGCCACATCGACATGCTACAGTTTATATCTGCAGTGTAAAGTGCAGGCGATTACAAAATAATGGTCCGAGATACTCACCGCAGCTCCCCTCAGTACATTAATATCTAACAACCTGCTTCTTCCTTCCCATCTCAAGCACATATAATCCAGCAGTCCCCTCTCCCCATTCGCATCACTCACCCAAGTATTCTTATGAGTATCTTTCTCCTTAAACTGCGTATTTCCTATCATAAGATCCATTACAGCGCACAATTCAATCATTTCAGTCACATTTTCATTTAGCCCTTCTATCTTAAATGGTCCTATTGTCCTATTCACTCGTCTATTTCCCACCCTTGCATTCAGGTCGCCCAACAGACAAACGTGATCCGTACCATTAAAACTTCCCACACGCTCACTCAGACTCTCCTCAAATCTCTCTCTTTCTCCCACCACTAGTTCATAACCCCATGTAAATACCCAATACTCCCTTTTTAACCTTAATCTTACCTAGATTATTCTGGACTCCATTTTTCCTTTTCCTTTCACTCAACTCTACCACTCATCTCTCATTTCAATTGCCACTCCCTCTATTGCCCTAACCCTCTCATTCACTCCGGCATAAATTCTTTTGAATATATATATATATATATATATATATATATATATATATATATATATATATATATATATATATATATATATATATATATATATATATATATATATATATATATATGTCTGTGAGGCGCAGAGCGATGAGGTGCTGGTGCACGACGACCTGGTGTTGATACGATCCGTTGTATAAAATTCTAGTGCTCGGAGAACCCTACATGAGAATGCTCTCCTGTAGTCGGCTGATCCAGATCTGGCAGATAATTATGTGAAAGACATTAATAATAATAATAATAATTATTCTGAGAGGGATTTTCGAGCCAGAATCTCGGAATGGGGTACCGTAGAAAACTCTGTGTTTATTTTCCCATTCTCAAAGCTTGTCTTTGTTTTAGTGATTTGTGCACCGAAACACTTATAGACTCAGCGTCTCTTTTCATCTCGCCAAAAAAAATAAAAATAAAAAATAAATGAAAAATAATAATGATGAATAAAAACAAATAAATAATAATATAATAAAAAAATTAATGAAAAAATAAATAAATAATGAGTTAATCAATGTAGCGTACATCTTCAAAAGAGCGTATGAGTTAAGCAGCATCTTTAATATTGTTTTTTTCATGTGAATTATACTTCTGTGACAGCGAATGTGTTACATTTACTAAGTGCAAAGTTTTGCAACCAACGAAGCTGCCTGTCACCTAATAGCTGGATTCATATACGATTTTTGGCAACAAGTTGCAAAAGCTTCTGTCTTGGATACATTTTAGAAAAGTTCCATCTCCCTTGCTTCGACGAAGTTTTAGTGTCGGTGTTGCGTCTACAGCTCTTCCGTTGACGAGCTGTTGTAGCCGAGAGTTAGGTTCACGCCTTTGCTGATTTAGTTGTTATGTTGGATCTCTTTTGAAGTTTTTTCTTGTGAATAATAAATCCTAACACTAGCTTGATAATTACCTTTCAAACTCTTCTTTGACTGCCCTCAATCAAATTACCATACTGTCCCCAGCTAGCAAGTGATGCATGCTGTCAAAATTAAAATTCAGAATATTATATAATAATTGTAATAATAGTACTAGCTACCGGAAGCAAAAACAGTATGAATTTTTCGATCATTATTACCGAAAGTCAACTTATAATAACTATAGCAAATAATTTATACAGTAATGCATGCATATTAACTGTATTAACTTTAACATTAAAAGAAAAACGATTTTGCAGCCACCTTTTTGGAGAATATATATATATATATATATATATATATATATATATATATATATATATATATATATATATATATATATATATATATATATATATATATATATATATATATATATATATATATATATATATATATATATATATATATATTTGAAATGAGTGACTGCTTTAGCTTTAAAAAAAAAAAAATAAGAAATAAAAAAACAAAACAAAAATGTTGTTTAATTGAAAAAAAGATTTATTTTCATTTTGACATTTAAAAGGTTTTCAAGTTAAAACTTTGCATCCTCAATTTTGACCCCGATTTTAATAAAGCTAAACTCTTCAAACAAGGCAGTTTTTCATTTGTATGGAGAGCAATTAGCTATGTTTATAGCCAGGTTGCAGAAGGGTTTCTTTTATAAGTATAACAAAACTACAACGATTTATTTCTCAATGGGTTTTATCAAATAGTGGAGAGCATTTTGATTGTAGATTCCAGACTGAAAACTCACAATGCAGTTTCGTAAAATTATTATAATAACAAATTTAATTATAGAGTTAATCAAAATTTGATAAACGGTAACGGCAGAAATTATATATATATATATATATATATATATATATATATATATATATATATATATATATATATATATATAT
>SEYY01004632.1:115000-117500 GCA_009176605.1 Armadillidium nasatum
AAAAGTGATCGGATGAACAAATAGGAGGAAAGAATTTAATAATGTAAGGTGAAGGATAAAAAGTTAAGAAAAGATCAAGTATATGGGTTCATCACGAAGACGGTCAGGGATATGGGTAGAGAGATGCAACAACTGCTCAAGGTTGTTCTGGATAGAAAAGTGGTAGGGGAGTTCAACAGCTGTATCATGAGAGCTAGATGAAAGCCATTGGCGGTGGAGAACATTAAAATCTCCTAAAATGATGCTTTCAGAGAAAGGAGATGAAGAAAGAATTGACATCAATGTTGAATTTTTATAGTCCGTAGAGTTAGGGGATAATTAAACATAGCAAATTAATTTCTTTGTAGAGTTGAAAGACAGCTTAAGCCATAAGATTCACGAGAACAGACAAATCGTTGCGCACATATGCGTAACATCGGACCTTGGCTACAAATTGAGGATAGAGACAGTAGAAGGAAACAGAGTAGGGCTGGATGTCAGACCACTCAAGCACCTAAGTTTCAGTTAAGAGCAAGAGATGAGGTTTAGAAGTAGAGAGGTGGTGTTGACAAAGTGGAAATTACCGCGAACGTTGTAGAAATTAATGAAAAAAAGAAGACCATGCATATGGGCAAGCCGGCAGAAAGATCTTGGGGCACCAACCCTATCACCGGAGGTCACCAACTCCCAAAGTAGTGATGGGGGAAAGGATGGTTGAAGGGCTATATTTGGAAGCCGCTTCTCTAAGCTTCTCCGAGGCAGCTTTATTTTTTCGCCATTTTGATTGTTTTAAAAAGGTAATGTACGAGTAAGCTCTTGTAAATTTGTAGGGTACATGTGAAGAAGAGGGAAGGTTGTGGGAGCTTTAGGCACTCCAATATGAGTCAAGGGTACACACCCTCTGAGAAGGTGAAACGCGAAAGGAAAAGAACCAAAAGGCTCAGCTGGTTATGTCTTGTGATGGGTACTTTCATCAGCTTCGGACTGCGTTACGTCCTCTCCTTTATATATATATATATATATATATATATTATATATATATATATATATATATATATATATATAATATATAAAAAAAAAAAAAAAAAAAAAAAAAAAAAAAAAAAAAAAAAAAAAAAAAAAAAAAAAAAAAAAAAAAAAAAAAAAAAAAAAAAAAAAAAAAAAAAAAAAAAAAATTTTTTTTTTTTTTTCATTTACATTGGTGTAACCATTTTTTGAAAAAAGAAATTTAAATCTCACAAAGTCAATCCAATCTTCACCAGAGTTAGGAAAAATTTATCGGTTAAAATTTTGATACAATCATTTGTTACAATTTTAGCAAAAGTTGAAAATTTTGATAAATAAAAAAAAAAAAAAAATATTTTTTAATTTTTTATTGTGTCAGAGGAGAGTGTCTGGGTTGAGTAACGGATTATCAAGCTTCAGAAAAAAAAATCAATCATGCTGTTTCATTTTGTGTGCAGTATGATTTTTTTTTTTTTTTTTTTTTTTTTGCAAAATTTTTAGAACCTAAATATACTTGTATAGTTCTGAAAAATAAATTTTAAAGTTTCAAACTATCAGAGTGGGTAAATTATAAAAACTATAAACTTGAAGACTCAGCCAAATAAACTACTACAATGTGTCTATAATTTCTGAACGTATTGAGGAGCTTTTTGGGGTAAATACAAATTTAAATTTTGTCTTAAAATAAAAAGGAAAAAAATTGAACTTTCAACAAAAATTGTAACAAATCGTTGTATCAAAATCTAAGTTAAGTGACCAATTTTTCCTAACTATGGTAAAGATTGAAATGACTTTGTTAAATTTACAATTTCTTCATTCATTCCTTTAATTAAAATAAAAATAAAAATAAAAAAAATAAAAGAAATAGTTGCACCCATTTAAATGAAGTGTAATAAAAAATATGGAACGAAAATAACTTTTTTTTTCTATTATAACCGAACTTCATATTCATTTCGCAATTGAAGATAATTGGATATATATATATATATATATATATATATATATATATATATATATATATATATATATATATATATATATATATATATATATATATATATATTATATATATATATATATATTATATTGCTCGTGTTGCAGTCGGGGAGTCCTTTTGGCTTGACACCGCGAAAATAAATGTGGGCAAGTTCCAATGCGGATTCCCTTTTGTACTGCCGTAGCAGAGTGGTTAGCGTGCGCTAGACTTACCATCTTAAAGGTTGTTGGTTCGAGTCCAATAGCAGACATTAATTTTCTATATAGAAAATAGTCTGTGAGAGGTTATAGCAGACTTTAAAATCATATATATATATATATATATATATATATATATATATATATATATATATATATATATATATATATATATATATATATATATATATATATATATATATATATATATATAAACTGTGTGCAACAGGAAATAAGTTTTTAAGTATAAAATCGCAACATTTCAGGGCAGCCCTTTTTTACCTTTGAACTATTCCAGTAAATCCAGTTTTTGAAAAAAATA